>LZPO01097399.1:5612-16795 GCA_001675575.1 Neotoma lepida | reverse complement strand
ATTTTTCTTTCATTTCCCCTATCCCAAAGAGCTTCTGCTCCATATATGCATAGAATTATTTTAGAAATATCTATTTTTATTTTATGTGTATATTTAAGTGGGGACAGAATGTATGTGCACTGTGTACATGCAATTCCAATGGAAGCCAGAAGAGGGCATTCGATTCCCTGGAACTAGAGGTACAAGAGGTCAGTGCTAAAAATGAATATTACATCCTCTGTAAGAGCATCAATTGCTCTCAGGCAAACATACATCTCTCCAGCCCTATACACAGTTATTTAACATAATCTAATGTTCCTCCATTAACTGATCAGTTCAGGTTATTGAATATAAAAATATTTATATTATTTATATTGAATATAAAAAATATTTATATTCAATATAAAAATATCTATATTCAATACTAATATTAAGAATATTCATATATTTATATATTCAATGTATATATTAGGACAATTATTCTAAATATATCTAGCATATATTGTTTACTGCATCAAGCTGGTGGTAAACTGGAAGCTTCATCCCTACTGGATTGTTTTTATAATATAGGAAGTAATCAAGAGTATTACCCGAGTGAACCCTGAGAGCTATAACAGCAACAAGCCTGGTTCAATAGTTTCACGAACATCATGGGAATAACTAACAATTTTATGATTGAAATAAGAACCCAATTCACAAGATGGAACCTATGCCTGTCACCACCATCAGAGACAAGATCCCGTGGATAGAGAGTACTTACACCCTCAGGAAAAACATAATACAATTATTCTGCTAAGTGGATATTGTAATAAACTGCTTTCTATGCTTTTGCTAAGTGGATATTATAATAAACTGCTTTCTATGCTTTTATCTTCATACTAAAGATTAGTGTATCTCTCAACCCTCATCATAGAGCTTCTTTTTTGCAGTCTACAGTACATTAACACACAGGCCCACAATTGTTAAAAGTGCTGAGAATAAGAGACTCTGGAAGATTCATCTTAAAATGGGACATCTATATCACACCCTTTTCCTCCAAACACTCAGGGATCATCATGGAAGAATAGGAGAAAGAGTGTAAGAACCAGAGGTGGCAGATGACTAAAAGGAAACAGGATTTGTCCAGACTAAACAGGGCACTTAAACATATGAATTTACTTATTAGGACTTTATGCACAAAACCTGCACAAAATTAAGCTAGATAAAATTCCAGCACAGTGAATGGGGTAAGTCCCACTTGTAGCTGAATAGCTATTGGCCACAGATGGCTTCTAGGAGACAAAGTATCAGATTTCTTTAAGGATTTGAATTTAAGAGGCTAACAGTGCTTCCATAGGGGATGATGAATTAGGCACATACTAGCATTACTAAGTAGATGCAGTATTTGCTTTGTTTTGTTTCGAACACATGAGATTTAGAGAGAATAGTCATGGGAGGATATAAAACAGAAACTGGAAAGGAGATAATGGGCATGCACTGAACTAATGCTCATAGGCATCTATAAATTATACAAAGAAACATTTTTAGTAATAAATGTTATACATCTTCTTTTAAGGAAATAATTTAATTTGTGCTCAAGAATTCAGTGGAACTTGTATCCAGTGAGACAGAGAAATTTCACTGACTTTCTTATNAAACTGACTTTGCAGTTTCTAATACCTTACACAGGAGATTTGATCTGCTTTCATGGATCACGAAAACTCAATGCCTNCTAAACAGTTTTTGTCTCTGTGGAGCTTTTCACAGGAAACTCTTAAGTATATTTGTTAATGAGCCAGTGGAGAANGTTTCAAGAGTTATTTTGTCTTCCAAAGCCATCACTGTCATTGTCACTGCAGAGGAAATGAAAATTGCNGTTCTGGAGGGAGGTGAGGTCACAGATCTCTCCCTCAGGTTTGAGCTACTCTTTTACAACTGCTTCTTAAAAGTCAGGATCTGCTCAATGACCCCACCATCCTGCAGATGCTGCACCCATGTGAGTACTTTGTATTTCACTTGAAGCAAAAGAGCCAGCAAAGGAGAGAGGCAAGTGTAAGTGCTCATGTCTGGTAATAGAAACTTGGGGTAGAAAATGATCTGTGGAACAGAGAGGAGGCACAAGAATAATTCCACAACTAAGAAATGAGTGAGAAAGACAGAAGTGTTCCTAACTTTTGCTAGTCCCTGTTGGTTCTTACTGTAACATAAGTCCCGCACTAAGGATGACTGAGGGTACAGCAGGATAATACAGGGCATCTCTGAAGGTGCTGAAGAACTATTGTAATAAGTCAAAGTGATAATTCACCTTACACTCCATGATGCGTTGACCTTCTTGGAAGTATTATTAAAGATGAACTTATCATGGCTTCCTGCCCATAGTGGACATTAAAATGGAAATATGAGAAGCACATACCCTGGGAAAGTGTGGGATGTGAACATGTTTCTGGAGTAAAAATGTATTCTTTGTGACACTGCATTTATNATCTGGTTATACAGGCAGTAGTAACTTTGTCTGTATTGATTGGCCAGTAGTAAAATGACTGGTTTGAAAACTCTGCCTCTTGAACTTGGAAAGGTAACATAGAATGGAAGGTAGAGTGTAACTATTGGGTAATGAAAACCTGTACCATAATAATTCAAAGATAATCAACACAGAATGGAAGTGAGGGTGAATTTTCACATTAACTCATTACAGTAGTCATTCAGCACCCTCTGAGATGGCCTGAATTATCCTGGTGTACCCACAGTCACCCTCAGTGGGGGACTTATAATACAGTAAGAACCAACAGGGACTGGACTAGGTTAAGAACACTTCTGTATTTCTCAGTCATCCCTTAGTTATGGAATTATTCTTGTACTTCCTCTCTCTGTTCCACAGACCAGGTTTTAACCCAGATTTCTATTACCAGTTGTCTCTCCTGTTGTAGTCTTATTCTACTGTTAAGCAGAACCTGATACCATGCCTTTCCTCATTGCTTATTGTTGTTGCTNATAAAACAAAGGGCTTTATGCCTTGCAGGCCAGNGGTCTACCACTTGGCTACTTTTTATACACAATAGTGCTATATTCCATTGGACAATATTTAAGGAATCACATTATTCTGATTATTCTTTATTATCTAACATACACTGTCTGAATTTTCAATCATCATGAATATCATTATAATAGATAAATCATTATAATTATACTAAAATAATCCAGTTGTCCAGGTGCATAACTTTTATCTTATAATTTGTGAAGCATGGGTAGGAAGGCCTCTGTGAGTTTGAGTGCAACATGATCTACATAGTGAGTTTCAGGATAGCCAGAGCTACATAATGACACCCTGACATTAAAATAAAAACAATAACAAATATGTGCAGAATTTTAGTCAATTGTTTAGTCAATTGTTTTAGTCAGTTAATTTTCTTCTCNTGCTATTATTTGTTATTCACATGATAACATTTCACATTGCATTTTGTACAGAGTAANAGTGTTANTAATTCAGCATTTCTTACCACTGTAGCCTTTATCTCTGCAATAATAGCAATGCACATTTATTGTCGAATCATAAACTCCTGGTGTATTTTTTACTTATGAAATTAAACTGGGAGTTAGGGCAATTTTTTATTATGTNTAACTATACTTAGAACACTGTATTTAATTACAATCTTGAAAGCCTTGTTTGCACTTTGCATTTTCTTGTNGAGGGAACATTCATGTTGAAGTAGAAACTCAATATTAAAAAGATGCATTCATTTATCTATTTTCATTTTGTGTGTATGAATGTTTTGCNTGCATGTATATGTGTGCAATATGGGAATTTGGTGCCTAAATGGCCATAAGAGGGTGTCAGTATCCACTAGAACTGGAATTGCAGTTAATTGTGAGCCACCAAGCGGGTGCTGGGGACCAAACCGAGGTTGTCAGCAACAGCAGCAAGTGTTCTTTACCACTGAGCCATCTCTCTAGTCCTCTCAAATGAAAACTTACAGTAAAAAGTGTACAATTATATAACAACAAAATGAAAATATCAGGTGGGGAACACAAATTGTGTAAGAAGTCAATGTGTTTGAGAACATCTCTCATGGCTTTGTGATCACAGACTGAGATGACTGTGTTTGTATCACACTATCCTTGTTCATGACTTTCCTGTATTCACTCTGCCTCTAAACAGCTGTTGGACTTAAAAAGTCATTTATCCTCAGTGTTTCTAAGGTCTTATCATGACAGTGTCTACATTATACAGTTAGAAAAATCAAGGGAGGTGTCAACCTACCAGGATAGCAGTGACTTATAAATTGTCATTTCTATCTGCCATATATGCACTTAACTNATAAAAATTTTACTTGCCATTGTACACTCAATTCTTAACAAATAAACTAAGTGAATATTTNCTAGGGAGAATATTGGAGTTCACTGGATGTTACTAGTACCTTTTGTATATTTGTGTGTAGTATACTATGACTGTGAAGACAAATATTCATTACCAGAATCTTGGAGAATGACCTTAAAGATGTGATGAGTGTAGGAGTGGTCTCATACAGTGGTGNTCATAGATTACTATTTCTTTTCTTTAACCTTTTTTCTTACTTCACTACACNGAGTACAGGTGGACACTGAAATACTCANTTATCAAAGATACGGTACAAATTTTTCTTAATCATTGTCATTTAAGAAGTCTCAGCATGTCTTAAGATGAATCATCTTGTCTATACTTGTAATTTTTTCTGTCCTCACAGAAGGAGCCAGGTAGGTCCACTGTCATTAATTTCCTGGAAATATGCCTGACANCTCAGCAAGGAAAAATGCCAGGTATGTAGGACTTTTAAAAGCATCCAGGGACATTGCATATTAAAGTTTCCCTGTTGGAAAATCTGTATCCTTAATGATGTCATATTTCCTATGTACATGATCACCCTATGAAACGGCAAAAGCATAAAGAATGTGTTGTGTTTGTGAGTCAGTTCTGACCTTTCAATNAATTCATATATCAGTCAATATCAGTGTTCACAAATNTTGGATGGTGTGCTAATGGGGACTATGGGATCCAGCCCCTCGATAGTCCCTTCCCAGGGTCTGGGAAGAATCTAAAACCAGCTGGTAATTTATTCTTTGATATGAAATGAATCTATGTACACGAAAGTCTTTAGTCCATACACTTTATTCTTCTGCTAGGTTCTCACTTTCTNTACAGCTTCTATTCTNCTCTCTTTGCCCCATCTAGGTTCTCATTCATCTAGTTCCTTCCCATCTTAGCCTCCTCTCCCATCTCCCATCTCCCATCTTGTTCTTCCCCATCTGACTCCTCTACACCTTCCATCTCATTCCTCTTGTACTCTCTTCTAGCTCCTCAATCTAGTTCTTCCCCATCTCAGTTNCCTCCTCTCTAGCTCTTACCCATAGAGTTCTTCCATTTTCTCTTCTTTTCTCTGTCTCCTCTCTGTTTTCCTGTCCTCTTCTGTTCTCTCTCATGAGAATAAAACTGCCTTTTTATCCATATGACCCTTATCTCTCTAAGCTATATTTGCTCCCTCCATTTCTGGTGAGTGTGTTTGGTCGCTAGGCAACTTAGTTAGGCAACTTCCATCACAGCTGGATGTACCTGTGAGTTGGAACTCTATAGTTCTGAGTTGATGTGTGCCAGGTCTTGTATAATATTAAAAGGACCAGCCTTTTAATTTATCCAGAAGGATAAATATGGTATGTATTCACTGATAAGTGGATACTAGATATAAACTAAAGGACAACCACTCTGTATCCTGTCTCTTATACACATCTAGATGTGTATAAGAGACAGCCCATCTCCCATCTCCCATCTTGTTCTTCCCCATCTGACTCCTCTACACCTTCCATCTCATTCCTCTAGTACTCTCTTCTAGCTCCTCAATCTAGTTCTTCCCCATCTCAGTTCCCTCCTCTCTAGCTCTTACCCATAGAGTTCTTCCATTTTCTCTTCTTTTCTCTGTCTCCTCTCTGTTTTCCTGTCCTCTTCTGTTCTCTCTCACGAGAATAAAACTGCCTTTTTATCCATATGACCCTTATCTCTCCAAGCTATATTTGCTCCTGCCATTTCTTGTCTCTTATACACATCTAGATGTGTATAAGAGACAGATACATCCCAGGGGTTCAGAAGAGAAACTACAAATGGCAATAATTATTTTTGGGAAATGAATCTAAGTATACCGAGCTCTATGTTCATCTACTTTATTTCTCTGGGATAGAATCCTATCTACACAGCTTCAGTTCTGTTCTTCAAGCCTAGTTCCTTTCTGTTTATTTCTCTCTATATTTATTTGCTGNCCCCTCTGAGTTCTATCTTAATTCTCTCCTCTAAATTCTGCCTCATCTAGGTTCTTCTCATCTCTTTCTTACTCATCCAGTACTTTCTCATCTGGATCTTCCTCATCTTCCATCCCATCCTCAAGTTCTCGCTCTAGTTTTTCTGCTCTCTTCTCTGTCTCTCTTCCATGTCTCTCATTCTAGAATAAAACTGTCTTTTTATCTCTTTAAGCATTATCTCTCCAAGCTATCTCTGCTCCCACCGTTTTTGGTGGGTGTGTTCAGTAGCTAGGCAACTTGGCTAGGCAACTTCCATCACAGCTACATGTACCTGTAAGTTGGAACCCTATAGTTCTGAGTTAATTGTTAAGGGTGGATCTAAAACTGGAGATAAGACTTTGGAGAGGATAAAGTTAAGCTTAATTAGCACATCTGNGAGGCCTGAATTCCTGCAAGGTCATAAAGGCAGGTAAGAATTCTCCTCAAGCAGTGACATTCAGATCAGGCTTTCTTTTACAACCCCAAATGGGCATGGTAAAAGAGGAGGTCAACTGAGTGGAATGATCAGTTAAAAAGGGAATTTATGCACTCAGTCCACATTCCTAGAAGTTGTTAGGTAAGAAGATCGGGGTCTATAAAGTTTGTAAGGCAGTAAGAAAGGAGAGTCTCGCCTTAAACTGCACAAGAAATAAAGCTATCCACTGACCTAGGAAACAGGTGGTTCATTTGACCTTGGATACTTAAGTATGTTCTTAGAGAGTACAGAGGTATCTCTGATATTCCTATAGTAGAAGGAAAATGGTATCCAGTAAATTATGGAAAAGCTACAATAGCATACGAGAAATTCATAGTAGGAAATGGCTAATAATCAAAAGCCAATATCAGCAAGACTCCTTGAGCCTTAGTTTGACCTCTAAAAGGCCCTTGGCTTCTTCCATATATTAGCTTTGTAATAATCAGCTGAAATCCTACTTTAAATATTTTTTTCAGCTTGCAGCAGTGTGTTTGGGAACTGGTCTCAGTCTGTGATTCCATGAGTTTCATGTGCAGTTGTCAGCTACCATTCAGCCAACAAACTTAAACCACAATGACTTTCTTCTTTTGTTTCTAATTGATTTCATTTTCAGGGCTGAAAGCTCCTGTTTATGAGAGTTATACATTTCACAGGAATTTTCCAAGTGGAACATCACATGGAACCAAGTAGACAGAGCAAAAACCAATAGTTTAATATTTTCAGTAGTCTCCATGTATATAGAATTCTATCATGTGTATGTTAATCATTGGCTGTTATTGAGCACATGTGATGGTCCCAAGAATATTACTTAATTGTAAACTCCAAATTTCTTCATTGACAAAAAGGAATTTACTTTGGTTATTGTGGTGGTTTGCATAGGTTGGTATGTTCCCCAGAGATGCATATGTTTGACTGCTTGGATTATAGGGAGTGACATTATTAGGATTTGTGGCATTGTTTGAGTAGGTGTGGCCTTGTTGGAGTAAGGGTGTCATAGTGGCGGTGGGCTTTGTGGTCTTATATTCTCAAGCTATTCCAATTGTGGGACTCTATTCACTTCCTATTACCTGTGGATCAAGATGTAGAACTATCAGCTTCCTCTCCAGCTCTATATATGTTGTAGTCTGCCATGTATTCTGCTATCAAGATAATAAACTAATCCTCTGAAACTGTAAGCCAGTCCCAATTAAATATTTTTGTTATGAGATTTGTAGTCATGGAGTCCCTTCACAGCAATAGAAATCCTAACTAAGACAGAAAGGGCCACCAGTGACTGAGGATTTTCTCTGATAGGCCTCACCATGTTTTTGATGAGAGGAATACAGACTTTTGGACTATGGAACAGAAAAGCAGGTAAATGCTTTAACTAGGGATTAATGGGCCATCCTAGTAGGATCATGGACACTAGTGTTGCTGAAGATGGTTTGAAAAGTGATGGGCCTGACTCAAAAGGGTTCAGTGTGGAAGAATGTTATCATATGGTCTAGAGGCTGGTCTTGTGATACTTTGGTGAAGAATGTGGCTCCTTTTTGCCCATGTCAGAAAAGTTTGCCTGAGGCTAAAGTGAAGACTTTTTAGATTAATTCCATTGGCAAAGGAATTCTCAAAACAACCTAGTATTGACTGTCTTGTATCTATTAGTGTTCACTCCTATGCAGATTTATAATGAAAAGAAGCAAGCTGAGAGAGGAAAAATGCAAAATGTACAATTTGAGGAGAAAAGGAGCATTAGGAAGTGGAATGGGTCTAAGTCCTGTGTTCAAGGAGGTAAACAGATTAAGAAATGGAATAACAGGAGTGATGACCTCAGGGCAAGATCCCACTCTTAAGGCCACCCTGGTATACAGAGAAAGTTTAAGGACATCTATGATTAGGGGAGAAGGAAACCATGGAAAACAGAAAGNTGGTGAAGATTTAATTGAACAGGGGGTATATGTTCTAGCCCCAGCAAGCAGCAGAACTTGGCAGCTTTGTCCACGTGTTTCTGGCTTCAGAGTTGAGCATAGAAGACAGGTGATATGAAATCTCCCCTTGTGACTAAAGAAAGCTGCTGAAGTCAATCATGTTATGTGGATGTCACAGCCTCGATGCCCAGTGAGACCATTGTGTAAAGCTGGGAAGGTGAAGCCTGGATTGCCTTGGAAACCCTAATATGTTAGAGATGCCAGAGCTGTGGGATACCTGCACAAGAGAACTGCTAAAAGGGAATGTAGCCAGCCTAAGAGGCAGAAGTACGTTGCAGTCAATAAAGCTTAAAGGACCTGGAGATCTAAAAGCGTTTTGACATGGAGATGCAGAGTTTGGAATTTCCCACAATGTGTTGGATCTTGCTTCCATATAATATTTTCTCAGTATCCTCCATATTCTCCACTTTGGAACATTAATATCCTGTGCCAATATATGGTAGAAGTATGTGATTTGTTTTTTACTTTTATTTATTAGAGGGTTACAGTCATTGCGGGAGTGAGGTTTGAGGTCTGTCGCATAGGCTCAGGCTATGCCCAGTGTGAAAGTCAGTTCACTTCCTATTACTGCAGATCACAATGTAGAACTCTCTGCTACATTTCCCGCAGTATTTCTGCCTGCATGTTGTTATGTTTCACACCAAGAGGATAATAAAATAAGTCTCTGAAACTGTAAGGTAGACCCAATTTAATATTTTACCTTCTAAGAAGTGCTATGGTCATGTTGTCTCTTCTCAGCAACAGAAACCATAACTAAGACTGGAGTTATTTTTAGTATTGGAGTTACTGTCATGTAGGCTTGCATTTGTTCTACTTAAACACATTCAACCAATTTTGCGCAGTGTTAATAATTACATTGAGGGGCATTACCTGGTTAAAGTGTGCTTAGTTTATCTACAAACAAATTCAAGTTTGGTATTTTCATTCTTTTTTCCTTTTTTTGGTTCATGTTTATTTTCTTTTGTTTTTAATTAGCTTATATAGCTAGTTTCTTTAAGGCTTTCCGTATTCAGTGTTTTGGTTGACCAAGTCCTTCCTCTCTGCATTTCTCTCCTCCTATTTCAGCTTATCTGTTACATGCACATCATTTTCTTTCTATTCTAATATCAAGTGTCTTTTATTATCTTCTTCATCCTCTCTCAAAAGGACTCTTTTTTACTCTCTTATGGGCCCTCTTCTAGTTTATTGCTCAACACACATTCATCCCACATAAACATATATTTCTAAAACCTACAAGTAATGAAACTGCATTGGGATAGAATGGATGGTAGTGATCTTTCTGGGCATGTCTTACCTCACTTAATGGAATACTTTCTATTTTCTGCACTAGCCATTCCCTAGGGTGTTCTACAGTATGAGTGCATTGAGATGGGGAGACTGGTAGTATCTTGTAGTTCTTAAGATCTCAGCTCATGTTCCCACTTTGTTTTAACTCCTTCAGAACCCAAAATTCATAGACAATTTTTTTTTACAGTTCTTGATTGTTCAGCTGACTGTCATTGATTGGCTGATGATTCTGTGGCACACTGGTGCCCTTCTTGGGACTGCATGGTTCAGCCTGGTACTGATTCACAGCTGCTTCTGCCTATTTCTTCAAGATAATCTCATCTTAATTAAGAGAATTTCAGCCCCCTTCTACTACAGGAATATAATATGTTGTGCTGAGCATTTACTCCAATATCATTGCACTGATTGTCTGTCTAACTCACTGCCTTCTTCTCTATGGTTTCTACTCTAAGACTAACGATTAGTACATGATTATCCCATACAATGATTCAATGGATACCCTAAACATTTCTCAAATAGCCATCATTCATCAGATACTGACCTTCTCCTCACCATTTATTGTAGTTCTGTTTCCTTATTTTATGCTGTTGTGCAGTATGTGAGATTTCATTATACCAGAGATTCCCTTCTCCCTAACAGCACTGGTATGAGTGTGCACACACATGTGTGTGTGTATGTGTTTTGATTTTCATAAAGCCATGTCCTAATATGATATAAGTTGTCATTTAAAGCATCATTCTAATTCATTTTGTGCTTTTAATATTTTTTCCTTATCTAAGACAGTTGCAGGGTAAAGATGCAAATGTCCACTGAGCATGACAAAATCCAAATTGAGAGTCTAATACTAAGTGTACTTTTTTGACATGGAGAGGGACACTTCTCGCAGAGCAGCCTCAAATTCATTTTACAGGGAGCCTTTAAAGACAAACATACCAGAACAAGTACATCCTGGTTGGCAGTTGGCAGGGGTGGGCAGTAAGTAAAGCAATCAAGCAGTTTAAAAGAAGCTAAAAACATGCAGTTATTTGGGGGCATTTTAACCCTCAGTTTGTAGAACAGGGTTGGGTACTTTGCCAGGACACTTTTCATGGAGGGAGTAGAAAAGGGAGAATTAGTTTCAGTTAAACCAAAGATGACTTCACCTGAGTCAAATTAATGACTCTTTGCCATGTAATAAGACCATAGGTATACTCTGAGTG
>LZPO01097398.1:35784-49516 GCA_001675575.1 Neotoma lepida | reverse complement strand
AGAGACTGACTTCATAGTACCTGCTCAATAATTAAGCTTCTACATGCATAAGAATGGATGTCTTTCATGTCCACATCACAGGGGAGGGGGCAGGTAGCAAAAATGCAAACTTCTGGGGCCTCCCCTCCAGGTACAGTAGGGCCCAGGTGTCAGCATGTATGACTATCCTAAGGCCACGTACTGTGCCTAGAGTCACCACTAGTTGCAAAACAATAGTGACATTTTGCCAAATTACTTAGACTTCTTGGATACCTTGCCTTCGAGCCCTTCAAGGCTTGGAGAAGTACTCTTAGTGTCAGGGCGGGTTTTTCTTGGATTTAGGAATCTATCATAATTAACAAAAAACTCCTGATGAAATTCTGCCAAGGTCAAGGGTAGAGATGGACANACTTTTCTGGAAAAGGCTAGGAAAGGATTCAAGAAGTCTAAACTGGCTTTTAGTTCCTGCATCCTTCCTCATTATAATATTTTCATTTTTTTCTAACCATAGTAACTTCCTTTTCCTGGCACTCCACAGCAGGAGTGTCGATTCTAAATTCACTGGACTCGTTCACTAGTCTTTCAGTACGAATTTGACAACAGAACTATTCACACCACATAAATCACTCTGCAATTTACTGTAGAAGTTTCCCACCCCCACTGGCTAGTTTCATTTTAGTTTCCTTCACCAAACAGAAAAGCCCATTTCCCAGGATGCTATTATTTAACTTTGCATCTTGTAATATATCTTCCTTTATAAGGAAAAAAAAAACATTTTCCAGACCAAGTGTGTTACAGAAGTGTTCTTGATGTAAACTCTAGTGAGGATAGAAACATCTGGGAGAAGCCATATCTTTTTGTAATTTTAGGATTGAGGCATGGAATACATACAATGCATGTTATGAGGATTACTTTTTTAATGTTCCTAGATTTCATTTAAATAAATACTTTTGTAGGCTACATTGCCAACAATGAGGAATAAATGCAAAGTCTTTTTTGTTTACCTTTCCCCTCTGAGAAGCCTCTAAGAATGTCAATCAAATTGAAAAATTCTATTGCTTATTGAAATTTGGATATAATTACTAAAATCTCTACTTNTGCTATACATATTGAGGATGTCTATTATTTTTAAATGCCATGCATGGCTTGTGGTCACCTGTGCAGCACCTAGCACAAAGCAGTGAACAGTCTAGAGCAGTGGTTCTCAGCCTTCCTAACGCTGTGACCCTTTAATACAGTTCCTCATGTTGTGGTGACCCCCAGCCATAAGATTATTTTTTATTCTACCTCATAACTGTAATTTTGCTACTGTTATGAATTGTAATATGAATATTTAATGGGCAGGATGGTCTTAGATGACCCCTGTGAAGGGGTCATTCAACCCTCAAAGGGGTTGTGACCCACAGATTGAGAACCACTGTTCTATGGTTTATTTTGCCATGACAAAAGTGCAATGATCCAAGTCTGTATAGTAATCAGGAGAAATTTGGTGCTTGGTGGTTCTTTCTATTTTTTTATTGTCAGTGCAATAGTTTCACTTTGAAAAGTTGTGATAGCCATGTAGTTACCAGGGGTAACTCACAGAATATTTCAAAATCCTGTTTGAATGCCCAATTCAGCTACTAGGGGTTTTGTTGCCGTCTGTTTTAATTATGTTGTTTTGTTTTGTTTTTATTATTTTTTATTATTTGGAACAGGGTCACATAGAACCCAGATGTTTTTCTCATTATAATTTGTTTGAACTACAATCAAAGATGGCCTTTAAAAATCAAGCCAAATGTCTAATGATTCCNAAACAAACAATTAAACGACTAAAGCGAGCATTCTTTGGAGATCTATTTTCACTACCCTCTTCCCTAGAGTTTTCATTCACCTCTGCTAAACACAGCCCGTATGGCATACTGTGCCCAAGTTATTAGGATGAATATAGTTTGGTGTATGTGGTTATAAACACTTCAGATTTCCATTCTGTAAATACCATATCTGTTCACAAAGGCTCCTACCAGTGTACAGTTTTTTTAAATAAATTATTGAATAACTTCACCTTATAAGAATCCCTATCCATTACATCAAACTGCTCCAACAGTGTCTGGTTTAAACTATCTGCACTCATTTTTAGATATTTCCTTTTACAATCAACCTCCAAAAAGCACCCATTTCTCTAAAACACCGTTTCCCTAACAAATAAAATGTTCGTTTCTATACTAACATGCAACTTTTTAACTCCTTAGTCAGGAGGAAACTAGATTAATTCAGTGCAGTGTCTTGCTTTGGCTGACCACAATTTTCTCACCACAATTTTCACACAGACTCAGAAAACCCCTCCATCACCATCACGGCGTTACTGGCCTCCTTGAACAGCTGCTGCAACCCATGGATATACATGTTTTTTAGTGGCCATCTCCTGCAAGACTGTGTCCAAAGCTTTCCATGCTGCCAAAGCATGGTGCAGAAATTCACCAAGGATGACTCGGACAGCATGAGCAGAAGACAGACTTCTTACTCTAACAACCGAAGCCCCACAAACAGCATAGGGATGTGGAAGGACTCACCTAAATCTTCCAAGTCCATCAGATTCATCCCTGTTTCCACTTGAGTGGCAGAGCCATGCAGCCCTGCACAGACCTTTGGGGTAGGGGCGGGGGAGGGGGCTTTTTGGTCCATTATCTAAATCCGGCTAGAGATCATAAGAGCAGATGAGTTTATGTGAGATAGCCACAAATCAGCTCAATCAATACATACGTTCTTTCTAGCTGCGTTCACCTCATTGCTGTGACCAAAAACTGAATTATTTTTGCATAGACTATTAATGAAAATGTACTACACTGAAATGTGTAGGCCTGGTCCATAACCATACTGACTTTATATTTTGTGGTTGATTTTTTTATTGTATTTTTATTTCTGACATAAATGAGGCTTGATTGGTTTAAGTCATGTGATGTGTACTGTTTCTCAACAAAGTGAACTCGTGATTTAAAGACCGGTGTCACTGTCAATTTGTACACCATAAAATGTAGCAAGAGAATAGGAGNTTTTGGTTGAGAATGAAAAGGAGATAACTTGGTACCAGGCAGTTCTTCCTTCACAGTCCTGGTATTCTATTGGCTCTGAAAAACGTGCTCATTAAGAGGCTAAAGGTTTAGCAATGTCGGAGACAGGCCAATAATTTGTATAAGGCATGCCACACTTTACAGAGGCATAGAAGAGATGGTGCCTACAGACATTCTCTTGGATATTTTAAANATACATTGATCAGCATNAAAAGGTATCCTGTGCCATGCCAGGTGTTAACACTACGTACCTACATGGTGACTCCAGATACATAGATTTTAAAAAGTCTCCTAGTGTAACTCCAGACATAAGAAGCTCACAACAGGTTTGATTTAAAGCACTTTACTCATTTCTTCTTGTTTCCAGTCTACACAATGCATTCAGAACAAAAAGGATGCAGACATATGGGGAAAGGGGAGACAGACGGAAAGACAAGGGGTCTAGCCTTGTCTGGGTTCTTTCATTCAGTGTTTGACTTCCAGCAAGATACCTAAAAATATTTAAAACTTCTGTTTCTCAGCTGTACAGTGGGCTTGTTAACACTCACCTTGCAGGGTTGTTGTGAGGATTAAATGAAATTAAGTGTGTGGATGTTTAAGAAAAAAACGCAGTGCTATCAATAGGCAAGCAAGTTGTTTTTATTTTACTCTTGGGATTTTCAGAACTACAGATTTTCTTATTCCAGCTTATTTTTCATTAACTAGCATTTGTTGTTTCATGTCTGGGACATGAAATCCTAAGATTTAAATATAGATCTGCTGATTCACTATAAAGCCTTGCCANCCACTGCTGAGCCTGGCTCGCCTATGTCACAGAAGTCTTCTAGCACATAGCTAGAACTCGCTTTCAATGAGGATAAGCCAACATCAGCCGAGATCATCACATTCTTTCATTTCTAATTGAAGAAAAATTACAACACTTCTTGGCTGTGGGCTTTGCATTTTTTATCAATGAGACTCTGTTGTCTGGTTCATTCTTCAAGATCAAGCAATGGTTGGATGATACATCACAAATATTTAGCAATTCTCAGAGTAATTGTTGCTTTTAATAGAATTATCAGCTTTCATTTTTTTAACCCTGTAGATAAGAGGCCATTGGCTGGGTAGCACCACAATAACCTGAAACCACCAGCATCACTCCTCTTCGTTCTGCTGCATTTCCAAGTTCTCAGCCCTCAGAATCTCTGGGTTGATAGGTCAAAAAAATTGTTTCCAAACATTCGGGAGAGATTGTTCCCTTAGGTTTTAGAATTCTTCTTCCTAAAATAACAAACTGGGCTGTAACATGGTAAGGCACTTGCCTTTTAATCTCCAGCACCAGAAAAATAAAAACCACACCAAGTAAAAAGTGTGTGCGTGTGTGTGTGTGTGTGTGTGTGTGTGTGTGTGTGTGTGTGTGTGTGTGTGTTAGTAAGTCACAGTTCAACCTGGGCCATCAACTCCAGCAACTACTACTTATTGTTTGACTTAGTACAGCATGACCATAAGCCTATCTCTCTTAGATGGTCAGTCTATCTGACAATGTCAAATAGACTGTTATTCAAAAACTAAAGCTTTTGGATTAGAATAAACAAGAGCCTACCTTTTCTAAACCCATTTCCAAAACATTCCAAAGCTTTCTGGCATAATTTCTATTTATACCAGCCTGTCCCTCCAAGTTAAACATTTCCATCTGACTCCTTTTCCTAGGAGCATCTCTGGAGTGACATCAACCTACCCACCAGGCTGTTCTCCCCCTTTTTGTGGTAAAACAGTATCATGATATGATATGGCAATCTGGCTTTGCAAACAATAGTTTTCATTGTATACACATATTATGACATCATGTTATCATCTCCTTTTAAATGTGTGAAGAGACTGAGTAGTAATCTGGGAGCCTAAGAAGAAACAGGTCCTAGTTCTGCAGGANGCAGGTACTGGAATTACCCTGTGTGGTTTAGGTGAAGAAAATCTACCTAATGCTAAACCTTCCCGACGTGGTGTGCCCAGAGACGGCATGCATATAGCCCCAAACAACACTCTACATTACAACAGGCCATCTTTCTACCTCAGAAGGAGGAAGCTGAAGGCTAACGAGAGGAAATGTTCTGGGACAGGAAGCTACCCTGTCCTTGACCAAAGGGAAGATCTGAAGTATGTTCAACGGAGTTTACAGTCATGTGGAAATATGTCGCTTTATTTTACTTTGGAGGTTATCTGGGCGAGGATATAGCACTAATGTATCTATGTGAGTATTAGATATATGCTCAATAGAGGCCCACTAGGAGGAAAATGTCGTTTATTAAAACAGTTGATACGTATCAGCAAATGATGACAAGCATTTTGCAGTACATATTCAATACCTAATGGATTAGTACCAGGACATGAATTTTTAAAGTCTATATCTAATAATCTTTTCTCATATCTTCTCTGAAACATAACTGGGAAGAAAATTGGTGAACTGTATATTTGACCTCAATACATGATTATTATCTTCATCAATGAAGGTTTAGCACCTTCATGCCTAAGAAAGTTTGGTTGAGACCAAGAAAGGTGTGATGACTGAGAACGGCTGCAATTTCAGGAGAGAAACAAATCAAGTGGTTTTGCTGGTCTCTGCCAAGCTTATTACAGTTTCTATGGTGGACAAGCCCTTGTGATTAAAAAAAAATCACAGATTTATCTATTATCACATAAATAAAGCAAGACAATTAGCTTCAAGTTTTATTCTTCTCAAGCCCTAAAACCTAAAGTTTCAAACTCATTTCAACACTGGCAACTTAAACACTTGGCTCGACCTCAGACATAATTAGGTGTTATGTAGGGAGAAATTGAATTTCATCCTTTACCGTCAATATCAGAGATTAGGATCCTATAAACTTGCATAAATGGAGTCACACTGAGCAGCAGTTCTGTTAGAGAAAGCTGGGGTAGAGTAGGGACATCCTGGATGCCACTCCTTGAAGAAGCCAATCAGTCAAGGGGTCTAAGCCCCACCCCCTGCATGTAGACTTTGAATGCCAGTCAATGCAATATGAACAACACAGAACAATCAGTCTTAGAGAAGGATCCGTGATTAGATTAGATTAGAAGGATCCTCAGCCAGTTTGAATCCANGACAGTTGCTTCCCAAGACAGCGCCAGTGGGATGAGTTGTAAATGATGTAGCTCCATTGATACTTGTCACCCATGGATGTTGCTATAACACAACCCAGCTGTCCTTCATTATGGTGAATCACAGTACACACGAGTGACCCCTATTAGCATAAACATGTATTATCACAGATTTTTTTTAAATGCCACTTTCTATATTTGCTGAGAATCAAACCCAGGGATTGCCTCACACATTCAAGACAAGTCCTTCCCCACTAAATTGTATTGCCATCCCCTTCTTTTCATAATTAATATATGTGAATACATTATATGTGGTATGTTGGTTTAGGACTTACATAAAATAAAAGCAGCNTCTCATGCAATGAATGAAATATTTTTGTATTCTAAGGTCAAATGAGCAAATACATAAGAATAAGTTTAAGTATAAATCTGACATTGGAATTATTAGTAATCTATAAAAATTAACACTTCTCTGCACAAAAGTGATTGTAATAATATCACAAGATTTCCAAATTAAATATATTGTTAATTGACACTTTAAGTCAATATTGCAAAAAGTTATTATGAACTAATATCTAATGTTTAGTATTTTATTTTTGGAATTATTTTTCTATTCATTTATCTAACTATTTATTTACTTATTTATTTATATTTTATGTATGAGTGTTCTGCATGTATACCTGCATGCCAGAAGAGGGCATTAGATCCTACTATAGATGGTTGTGAGTCACTACGCAGTTGCTGTGATTTGAACTCAGAACTTCGGGAACAACAGCCAGTGTTCTTTTTCTTTTTTAATTAAGAAAAATTTTTTTCATTTTACATACCAATCACAGCTCCCCCTCTTCCCTCCTCCCGCCCCTCTAGCCTCCCCTCCCGCAATGCACCCCCCATTCCCTCTTGCAAGAAGTTAAGGTCTCCCATAGGGAGTCAGCAGAGCCTGGTACATTCAGTAGAGGCAGATCCAAGCCCCTCCCCCTGTCTCACACACTCACACAGCTGGTGTTCTTAACCACTGAACCATTTCACTAGCCCCCTGGAATTATTTTTCAAATATATTGTGTCCTCTAACTTTTTATGTTGAATAGAAGAATTTTAGCCTATTCTTCCTGAATTTAATGTATGACTCCAGTTTCACATAGACAGAAATACATTGAGGTTATATTTAATATTTGGTCCTTTATAGAAAAAAAGCTTGTGGCATTATTTTATTATATTACATAATATATGTTATTATATTGAAATAAATCAATTTTATTCTGCACTGGCATTTCTAGGAATAAAAACAAGTAAAATAATTACTTTATAACTCACTTTAACAATGAGATATATTCCAGATTATTGTACTGGTCTAGAAAACCAAGGATCTATTGGCTAATAGGTTGAGGATGCAGCTAAGTGTGAGAATGCTTGCCTTGCATGTCAGGGCTCTTGAGTTCAATCTTATACCACCAGGAAAAACTTTTCTACAATCTGTGGCTATGGATAGGCTTATATTTGAGTACAAAAATGTATCTGCTATTTGACCATGGCAAGAGTAAGGTAAACTTTGTAAGTGCCTTTTCACTAACTTATCATCAAGAAAATAAATGAGTGCTGTTCTAGTCTATATTAAGGCACCCAATATAAATTGGAGGTAGCCAAGGTCACATGTGTTATCAGGTCCTTNAAATATCATTTATGCTCTTTTTTTTCCCTAAAAACAATCCAATTGTCTTTGGGGGCCATGGAGATCAAGCACACTCCTCCCTTCATAGTCTTTCCAGTTAGTGTTCTTATCCCTGGGGGCTAACAGTTTCCACCATATTAACTTCCAACCTATGTTACAATCTAATGTTTTTTTATTTTATAAATTGAATCTTAACAGCATCGACTGAAAACTAGTTTAAGGTTTGGCTTAAATTCTAGAAGCAGTGAATGCCCAGAAAAGAAGAAAGAGAATTTGACATTTCTACTTAAAAATATTGCTGATGTTTGAAAAGCTTATTTCAAAACTAGAATAATAATTATGTAGCACACCAAAGACTCCTAAGGAAACACATCAGGGTAGAAGTTACTCTTCATTCCATCTTTAGCCCTCTGGCTCACTACTGCGTGTTTCTTCCATCTGCTCTCCAGTTCCTCTTTACATACTGCCCTAGTGCTGTCTGTTGCTGAGAGAAAACCACCTTAGGGGTTTATTAAACTCTATTAAAACAGAGTTTATTTTATCTTAAAACTCCCAGTTTACAGATCATGACTGTCACTAAGGAAAGTAGAGGCAGGAAGTGGAGGAAGGAATTTAAGCAGAGACCATGGAAGAATTTTGTTTACTAGACAGACAGACAGACAGACAGACTGACAGACACACACACACACACACACACACACACACACTCCCACATCAATCATTAATCAAGAACAGGCCTCATAGACTTGCCTACAGGCCAATCTGAGGAGGCATTTTCTCAATTGAGGGTCTCTCTTCTCAGATGACCCTATCTTGTGTCAAGTTGACAGAAAACCAACCAGAACAGGTATCTTCACTGACACAAATCAAAGAGTTTAGCAGTGTTGTTTATTGACCTATTTCCTCTAAGATGTTTCTGTCATGCTTGACATAAAAATAGGAAGTGTCATTTTTATCTTCACAGTTTTGTGTCTGTCTGTATAAAGGATGCAATTAGTGAAATTAATTCTGTGGTGATATTTGTGATATCTTATTTGTCCTCCCTAATAAAATTTATCTGAGGGTAATTCAGTGTGTGCATGTGTGTTTGTGTGTGTGTACATTAACCTTTGTATAATGTTACAATATACTGTAAATATTTGAAAGTAGGAAGCTTTGAAAAACAAGAACATGGTTTCTTTCTTTCTTCTTCCCTTCTTCCTTCCTTCCTTCCTTTCTTCTTTCCTTTTCTCTTTTTAATAGAAAAGAGAACCAGAAGATTCCCTTTTCCCACAACTTAGAGCTGAATGACCTTAGGAGAGATATTTGAATGAGTCCAAACATCTGAGTAATAGCTTGGTTGACAAATGAACTTACAGATAAACTCAAATGTAACAACTCTGGTGGGAAAGCTTTGTCAGGGTGGACACTTGCCTCTACATACCACTCAACAGGCACAAAAGCTGAAGTAAGAATTGCATTCCGTAAGACAAGANAACAAAATCTATGATTTTGATAAAGCAAAGGAAAAATTGTCCTCCCAGTCAAAAAATCCCTTCACACGACCGTCCTAAGGTTGGTCTCCTGATAAATCTCCGATTTCTTCAAGAGACCAATGGCAGATGCTTCACTGCAGACAAGACGGTGAAGCTACATTCTCACAACATCTGGACGTAGTCTGAAATGACTATTGACAATGTTTCGTTTTGATAGCTAGGTATCTACTGTGCTTATATTTACTTTTGCAATTTAGTTTTTCCTGCTTTGACAATACAAAGCTGCATATAATCAGGAAACCCACAGGGTACTAAGAGGATGGAAGTTAATCCAGCACCCTGAACTCTTCCATACTTCTATGCAAAGTGGAATCAATTTTTTCAAATTTATTTGTTCTTTCTTATTAACCAGCTTCTGGTTATGATATGGAAAACTTTCCGTACTTCATCTTTCCTCCTCTACAGTCCCATTGCTGTTATGAAAACACTTTAGCTAATTCACTGGTTACTGTTTCCTGCTCTGGAACCCCACTTGTGATATGCATTCACTATACTGTTCTTTCATCAGTGTGTGCATTGCACAGTTTTTCTCTTCTTTATTTCAACCTCTGTCTCTCTATGACCCCTTTGTACCTTTTCATCTCTTTTTTTTTCCAGAGCTGAGGACTGAACCCAGGGCCTTGCGCTTGCTAGGCAAGTGCTCTACCACTGAGCTAAATCCCCAACCCTGCTTTGTACCTCTTTAACCTAAAAGTAAAGAGTGCTTTCTGCAGGGCTGGGGATGTAACTCAGTATACACGGCATATACAAAGCCCCAGGTTCCACCCCACCCACTGCATAAATGGGCTATGAGGATTCACACCTGTAATCTCAGCATTCAAGAGGTGGAATGGGAGGTTCAGAAGTTCACAGCCAGCCTCAGATGCATTGGGAATTCAAGGACAGACTCATGTAGAAACCATGTTTCAGATGCAGAGAGGGCAGGACTGGGGAGGTGGCTCAGTGGGTAAACTCCTTGCTTCAGAATGTAAAGACCAGCATTTGGATTCCAACACCCACATAGATGCAAGGCAGGTGTGTATTCAGAGCCTAGCACCCACGTAGATACCACACGGGTGGGGTTGCCTGTTTATAATCCCAGCTGTTGAGGGGCAGGAGATCATCAGAACAAGCTTGACTATACAAGTCAAATCTGCAAGCTCTGAGATCAGTAAGAGATCCTGCCTCAATGTAGAAGGTGGAGAGTGATAGAGGGAGAAACCCAGTGTCATTCTCTGGCCTCCATGCCCCTCACACACATACATTTGAACAAATACACACACCGTATATACACATGCCAAATATATACAAGTAACATACAAACTGGACAGATCATGTTTATGTATTTAGGAACATATATGTATGTGTATTGGTATTTTATATATATATATATATATGTATATATATATATAATACCAATTAATAAAAAAAGAGGTCATGAGGAAAAGAGAAATGATGTAATTATAATCTCAAAAAATATTAAAAATGTAAAAGAAGAAATTGCTTCATGTATGCAACATAAACTTGGATCTTTTGGGGATCTTGTCTCTTTATCTAGGGTATGCAATCTCAGCCTTTCAGCTTGAGTGTATAATTCACTTACGTTTAATGTAGCTATTAGCATTTGGGGATTTAAACATCCTTTTGCTATTTCCTTTATATGTCTACCACTCATTCCTGCAGTTTGCTTCCCTCAGTTCCTTCTTTCCTTTCAGCTGAGTGCCCTCAATATCTGACTGGTTTTTCCACTGTTAATCAACAGTGGATAATTTCTNTATCTGTCCATCTCAGCTGTGTGTCCCGAACCTGACATTTTAGATCTTTACCTAATAGTAGTTCTCTTCCAAATAACATCTCACAATAATATAAAAGCTTTACCCGATCTGCTTTCACTCCCCCCAAGTTCTTCGTTCTTTTTGTCACAAGTAATTTTTCTATGCGTTCTACGCCTCAAAATGCTTGCTATCATTGTTGTGTCAAATAATTAACCCCACCCATCTCACTCTGCTTTTTTGAGACAGGACATTACTCTGTAGCTCAGACTGACATGATCTCATGATTTTTCTCAGCTTCTGGAGCAGAGAAATTACAGGTATGCACCACTAGCCCTAGCAGTCAAGCTGCCTTTTAAAAAACTATAAAACTCCACCTGTCCCACTCCCAAGCATATGCCTGAAGGAATCAAAGGTATCATACAACAGACATATCCACATACCCATTTATTATGGCACTTGGAATCAGCCTAGGTTCCCATCAGTGGATGGAAAAAGAAAATGCAGTATATACTCAGTGGAGTATTTTTAAGCCATCAAGAATGAAGCCATGTCACTTTCAGGAAAGTGGATGGATCTGGATGTCATCCTGGATATTAGTTACTTTCCTTATTACTATGGCCACACACCTGACAAGAAGCAACTCAAGGGCGAAAGGGTTTATTTCATCTTACAGTTCAAAGAGACAGTCTGTCGTGGCAGGGAAACAACATCAGGAGCTTGCGGTGGCTGGCTACATTCTATCTACAGTTGGGAAGCAGAGAGCAGACACAACATGTGGCCTGGGTTATGAACTCAGAGTCCAAGCCAGTGACTCACTTTTTCCAGTGAGACTTCACTTCCTAAAGGTTCTACCGTCTTCATAAATAACACTACCAGCTAGGAAACAAGTGTTCAAGGGCATGAGCTTATTGGGGACATTTCCCGTTCAAACTACATCATGTTAGATGCAGTAAACCAGGCTGAGAGAGAGGAATTGCAGTCCTCTCTCATATGTGCACTCTAGGTTTTGAAAAAGATGTGAAAACAGAGAGAGAACTATAGGGGAGGTAACGGGGGTGAGGGCGGTGGGATTGACAGAGGTAATGGGGCAAATACCGTCAAAGTATTTTTTGGGTATGTATGAAGTACCCTCGTGAAGCCTATTATTTTGTGTGCTTAATATATGTCAATAAAAGAAAAAAATAGACAAATGTATTTTGGAGCTACCCACATGCTATTATCAGTGTCCTTTGTTCTATTGTATAATTTCAATTATCCATCCGGAGTTTTTTTCTGCCTAAGGACTTCATTTCGCATTCTTCTTTAATGATTTTTTTTAAAAAATTTATGTGCATTGGTGTTCTGTCTGCATGTATGTCTGTGTGAGGGTGTCAGATCCCCTGGAATTGGAGTTACAGACAGTTGTAATCTGCCATGTGGGTGTTGGGAATTGAACCCGTGTTCTCTGGAAGAGCAGCCAGTGCTCTTAATCACCGAGCCACCTCTCCAGCCTCTCTTGCAGTGTGTGTGTCTGTTGTCCTGAAATTTTCTCATTCTTTTGTTTGCCTGGAAAAGTTTTATAAGATAAAATGTCAATTGCCTTACAGAAACTTCTCAGTTTCGGGAGGACCCATTTATTGTCACTCTCAGTGTCTGTGCTACTAGTGTTATATTTAGGAAGTGGTCTCCTGTGCCAATGTGTTCAAGGCTACTTCCCACTATCTCTTCTATCAAGTTCAGTGTAACTGGATTTATGTTAAGTCCACTTGGACTTGAGTTTTGTGCATGGAGACAGATATGGATCTATTTGCAATCTTCTACATGTTGACATCCAGTTATGCCAGCACCATCTGTTGAAGATGCTTTCTTTATTCCATTGTACCGTTTTGGCTTCTTTGTCAAAAATCAGGTGTTCATATGTATGTGGATTGATGTCAGGGTCTTCAATTCGATTCCATTGGTCCACATGTCGGTTTTTATGCCAGTACCAAGCTGTTTTTATTACTATAGCTCTATAGTAGAGCTTAAAGTCAGGAATGGTGATGTCTCCAGAGGTTCCTTTATTGTATAGGATTATTTTGGCTACCCTGGGTTTTTTGTTTTCCATATGAAGTTGAGTATTGTTCTTTTGAGGTCTGTGAAGAACTGTGTTGGGATTTTGATGGGGATGGCGTTGAATCTGTAGATTGCTTTTGGTAAGATTGCCATTCAATCTTTGTAGCCTCCTCCAATGAAAACCTCCCCAGTGGTGCAATGTCATCAATTCTCCACTCTCTCCCCACCTGAGAAACCACTATTCTATTCTACACATAACCTCCATCCAGTAACTGATGGGAGCTGATGCAGAAATCCACAACCCAGCACCGGATGGAGCACCTGGAGTCCAGTCGAAGAAAGGGAGAAGGGATTACATGAACAAAGAGGGTCAAGACCATGATGGGGAAACCTACAGAGACAACCAAACCAAGCTATTGGGAACTCNTGAACTTTAGACTGACAGCTATGGAGCCTGCATGGGACTGAACTAGACCCTCTGCATTTGGGTGACAGTTGTGTAGCTTGGTCTGTTTGTGGGGCCCCTGGCAGTGGAATCAGGATCTATCCCTGGTGCATGAGCTGGCTTTTTGTAGCCCATTCCCTGTGGGGGGATGCCTAGCTCAGCCTTGATGCAGG
>LZPO01097398.1:22750-35733 GCA_001675575.1 Neotoma lepida | reverse complement strand
TGTGAGGACTGGATGGGGGGTGGGGTGGGGATAGTGAGGGGAGAGGGGGAGGAGAGGAGGGAGGTGGAACTGTGGTTGGTATGTAAAATTCATAAAACACTGAAACTAAAAAAAGATAAAGCGTCAAAGTCTAAATTAACAGCCTTTGCTTCCAAAGTCCTTTGCTGCTTCCCCACTGTGTCCTGGCTTTCATTGCTCTCAGTAACCAGTGTGCGATTACTTCTGCCTTCCTCCTTGGGAAATTCTTTGGCTCTTTTTCACAGTGTGCAGTAATTTCATCATGGCATGCTTTGGTGTGGTTTTCTTTTTGTTTTTGCTGCTGTTTAATAAGCCTCTTGGATCTGCGAGTTCATAAATTTTACTGCTTTTGCCCTATTCTTTCTTTTCCACTCTTTATGGGACTCTGGAACTTTGGGTATTACCCCACAGTTCACTTTTGTCTTTTAATTTACGTTAATTCTATTTCTGTCTTCCAGGGCATTGTTCTTTATTTCTGCAGTGCCTAATCTTTTAATTCTATCCAATGTTCATGGATAAAAGTTTATTTTATTCATGTATTAAGTGTTCATTTAGCTCTTTTTTATCTTGTGTTTCTTGCTTTATGATGCTCATATTTTTTTGGATATTGGGACACACCCATTATTGTAGTTTAAAACTTAGTTATTATTTTATGTGCATGGATATTTTGCCTGCAGGTCATGACTGCAGTGCTCATGGAGGTCAGAAGAGAGCATCAGATCTGCTAAGACTGTACTTCCAGGCAGTTGTGAGCTGTCCTGAAGGTGCTTGGAATCAAACCTTTGCTGAGCAGCCTGTGCTCTTAACCACTGAGCTTTTCAAGAATTTGTATTAGTTCTTTGATAATCTTGTCCAATGTTGTGATCCTATTTACCCCATTTCTCAGATCCACCCCCACTTTTCTAGCCACACAACTGTGTGTGCTATTTTTTTTTTTAACTCATGGGTTTATGCTGCCCATGTCTTCTTCCTTAAGGTCTAGTCTAGTTTTGTCACCTCCCAGTACTAGGTCAGTTTGTATTTACTGGCCCTTGTCTAAACTATGAGCTGTATTTTGTTGGAATTTCTAATAACTGTTCTGATTTATGAGCTGTGAATATTGTGAATTAGCATTGTTGAGTGTCTAGGAGAAATATCCTCAACAGAGAAGGCACGACTCCTGTTAGCGTATAACACAAGCCATGGAGTCAGCGAGGAAGTATTAAGTTTGTTCTTTGACCTGGGACAGAAGAGACCAATGACAAAGGAGTCAGATCTGGTAAAAAGTGAGGTTCAAGGACAAGGGTCCTTGAATGCTTGTTTAATCTCCAGAAATTAAAGGAACTGTATAAAAGTGTATAGAGATACCAGTTTCAAGGGTAAGTATGCTTTCCAAACAGATTTAAAGACTTTAAAGTGTTGCATAAAATATATTCAGTGAATGCAATATTCCAAGTTTGAACTTTTCATGATTAATTCTTTCACTCACTGTCATCACATGCAGCCTATTTAGGAAATACTTTAAAATTATTTCCTAATGTGCAGTCATGCTGAGGACATGTGCAAAGGAAAAAGGCTATCTGGCCTGTTTTCAACAAAGGAAATAAAATCTTAATCTCAGATAAGGCCTGATTCATGTGTCTTTTGTTCTCTGGATCCTATTGAAGCAATTTTTAATGAAAAGCTGTCATTTAGAGTATAGCTCAGCTCCATAACCCATCAAATTTATGAGCATGGCAAGTCAGTAAGTATATATGAAACAGCTAAATTTGATTTTAGATATGAATTTGAACAGGATATATTTGTCTTTAACTCTTACAATTTGGAGAAAAACTGAAAACAAGAGACAGAATGTCTTTGTGTGTGTGTGTGTGTGTGTGTGTGTGTGTGTGTGTGTGTGTGTGTGTGTGTAAGGGGGAGGGGCTCCTGCCACAGAGCCAGTGTGAGCATCAGGATGCTTTACAGAACTTCAGTTCCTCCTTCCACTACGTGGGACCCACGAACTGAACTCAGGTTGTCAGCCTTAGTGGCAAGTGTTATATCCCTCTTTGCCATCCCACCAGCCCAAGAGAAGGAATTTCATAATTGTCTAAAAGTAAAACTCAAGTTTTCTATTTGAAAAACAGCTGTGTCACCAAATGCTCTTATAAACTGCAGTCTTTTACCACACAACCAGGTGAGGTCATGTGAGAAAAAAGGACTGGTGTTCCAAAGATGCCCCAGGGCCACCTGAGTCCTTTTAGATGCCCTTGCCAGCTAAAGATCCTACATGCATCTACCCACAGCCTAATGGAACATTTTACAGTTCCAATGTTGCCTTTCTGCTTCTTATATCTAATCTTTGCCTTACCTATGTCTCTCAAGAGTGTATTTCATGGCTCTATAGGAAAATTTCAGCCATGGGAGTTAATTGGAGAGTAGAAGATGTTTGTGTATGCTTTTATTTTTCTGGGTGTTTTTGAAGGTTGCTAAGAGAAAATGTAAATCATTTGTTCTCAAATCTATTCCTCTTTTACTTGTGACTTTTCCCATCCATAGTCCCTTCACTCCACAAAGTTTAAGGGCTCAAATTTATCTTCTTCAGCTCTTCACTTCTCAGTCCTCCTGAGTTTGATATGGGAACACAGAATGAATTGAGACATTAATGCCAAGTGATCCGATCAGCACGCTTTATGAGAATGGTGGTTTCTCTCCTTACTGTGTTCCCTCTTCATCATCTAAATTTCATCTAAATTATTCTAAACCATGAAATAAAATATATTTGTGGATGTCTATTCCATTTCATCATTGTTTTTTTGTTTATATCTCTGCAGTGGCCTTCCATTATGTCAATATATGAGAGTGCCTGGGCTCTGACCTCTTCACAGCCTTATCCATTCTTGCCAATTGCTCTTATATCATAATGACGTAAAAAATGAAAACTTACTCAGGTATAAATGGAAAAAGTTAATCTCTGTTCTCTGCACCCTTACTTTTCAACTTCCTTTGCTCTCTAGATGTGACTATTAGCATGTTGGTTCCCAGATGAAATTTCAAGCTTTTCGGAAAGCTCAAAATGATTATCAGTGATATTTTTGTTATTAGAATTGTGTTGGTGCTATATATCCAACTAAGGGGGAAAAAAGCATAGTTTAGAAATACTAGTTTTCTATTTAAAACCTATTATATCTGTTAAATTTTATTTTATAGATCCTACTGAAATTTCATAACTTCATTGATATAGGTACCAACACTTTGTATGGAATTTATTTTCTGACATTATATGCTATTAATTCTGTAAAAGGATTTCCCTCCAATGTATTTTTTTCTTTTATCAGTGATTGCAGGGAGCCCATGAATCCCTGAGTGAACNTGTAAGGTATGGATGAAGTCCTGGGTGAATATGTATTACTGACATGGCATGGCCATGTTGAGAACCAATGCCTCAGTCCCACNAGAACTGGCAAGACTTTCCTCTGGTCCAAGTACAATTGATCAATGTGTGCAAACCCAGCAACTGCTAAGGCTAGCTGGCTTCTCCCTCTGAGCTGTGGTTNCCACTTGTTCCTTCATCAGAGGAACCATCCAGAGTGAATANGGCCCACCTAAACCCAGCTTTTCCGTGCATGTGTTTGTCTGTCTGTCTTTTCTTTATTCCTTTGTTGTCTCAGTCAGACTTCCAGAACCAAACCATGTAGTACTTGACAAATTGTGATATAAATTAATCTTCTCTGTTTTGTCTAGTGGTCTCATACTGGTTTCAATAGCATTGGNAAACATTGAGACTTTAGCAATACGCCATCCCATCCTGTGAAAATTGGGATGATTCTATCTACTCTACCTCTCCAACTTTGTTTCTAGGTCATGTTTCACTACTTCTTGAAAACTGTTAACATGTGAAAGCATCAAATAGCAATGCTAACAAAAATTCTGATTAGCCCTGATAATTTCTAGACAGTCTCTAATGATAAAACATGAATCAAGAGCCCTTGTCGCAAAGCAGAATGACATAATGCTTCAAGTGAAGTCTCTGCAGCCTACTGCAGAGCTTGAATCCTAGCCATAAGCTCCANATTGAGGCGGATTTCTTCTAGTCTCACTACCGCGCTCTG
This sequence comes from Neotoma lepida, assembly GCA_001675575.1. Classification (NCBI taxonomy): domain Eukaryota; kingdom Metazoa; phylum Chordata; class Mammalia; order Rodentia; family Cricetidae; genus Neotoma; species Neotoma lepida. Next base: position 31,645 of record LZPO01097398.1, on the reverse strand, counting down.
TTTAGCTTTAGAATGGACTTTACAATAGTTTCTATGCCTCATGGTTGATGTGAGGAGTCAGTGAATTAATATTCCATGGACNGCACCTACAGGAGTGTTGGTACCTTGGTAATCCACAGGGAGTGCTGTATCTCACCCATGGCTTTTAGACACCTTCTACATGCTCCAGGACTGTAGTACACCAGCAGATGAGCAGCCTCAACACATCGGACCCACTGATGGTTATCACCTCAGTCTCTCCTCTTCAATTTCCCCTTACTCTCTTTTTCTGAACATCACAGAGTTTGTTTAACAAAATATTTCATTATAAAATGTATATGACCCAATTCTATACCACAGTCAAACAGACCCTTTGGGAGGGATGTGACTCCTCTGCTGAACAGCCATGGCTTAGGTAGGCTCTTTCCAAAGCTTCTAACATAATGATGCTGGTTCCTCACATGTCCACCATTCTGATTTTATTCTGCTGTCCACTAGTTGCCANCTCCACATGCTCATCAATCACAAGATTCATAAAGGGATCAATATATGTCTTCCCNCATTTAACTTCATTCTTCAGCTCTGGAGGGCGGGTCTTACTCCTNATGGCTCCTCGGTGGGCTCTGAATAGCACCAAGGAGTGGGCAGCCTCCTTCCTCCCTCTTTTATGCCGAAGTACATTAACTCAGCTCAATGTTTCCAGTTTCAACATTTTCTGAAGAATATTGTTTACTCTTTCCAGTCTGTGCAAATGAATAGCATCTGTATTTTTGTAGGTATAGGCTACTGGGAAGAAGATGTTAGTTCTTCATATTCTAAATCTCATTCTTTCCCATCCTTCATAAACAGTTTTTGTCTGTTGTGAAGACGTTGNTAACAGTGGCTCTGTGCTCCATCTCTGATCTCTATCCTAGTCAGCACAGACAGTTGGCATAAGGTACTATGAAGACAACCAGATTTGGGGGTATATATTGGTACCTGATTTGGGGGATATTCCCTTGCCTGTGGGGTCTCTACTACCTCAAATGTATCATCCTGTCACCATGCTGAAATACTATCTATTTGCTAATAAGTCTCACATGTTTGCTTTCAATCCTGACCTCAATTCTGCTCAAATTCATGAATTCAATTGTCCTTGGATTTTTGTTTGTTTTGTCTTTCTAAACAAAACAAAAACAAAAAACAGTCACCCTGTAGTCCAGATTGGCCTGGNTTACTATGTAGCCAAAGCTGGCCTTGGATTTGCAGTGATCTCCAGCCTCAGCCTCTTGAGTGCTGAGGTTACAGGTGTGAGCCACCATTCCCAGTGTTGGACTGTGAATGTGTGTGTTTGTGCAGAGGAGACTAGATTAAATTTAGGGCCTGTACACAATAGGCAAGCTATCTACTGCTGAGGTACCATGGCAGCCCAACTGTCTATTTAATATCCTTGCTATTTCTGTTAGATAGATTGACTAGAACAGCCTAACATTTGGTAGNCTACCTGTTGACTTGAATAAAAAGCCATTTTCCCTGTGTCTCTGGCTTCCTAGAACTTGTTTTCAGCTGACTTANATTTCTTGTTGCCTTGATTCTTGTCGTTCCTCACTGGCATCTGAGTTCCATGAGGACTAGAAATTTTTTGTCCTAAAACATACCTGTTTCACTAAGAAAAAGTTTGACATCAAGTAAATATTCAGTAACTGTGTGGTATAAAAANACTGCTATTATAAAGATGCAGAATTATACAGTTTCAAGTTAACAACATGAATGTTAAAAATAACATGAAAAATAATGCTTGCCAAGAGTCTTCTGGGTGCTATGCCTGTATAAAGAATTTATACTGAGCTTCTGAGAACGGGTACTTTATCCAGTAGTTTCATTTCTGATTAGATTCTGAAATCTTCAAGGACTAGATACATATGTAAGCAGAGTAATTTCAGAAAGTGTCACAAAATACAAAGCCACATCTGATCTGCTAAGACCTCAGGATCTTTTAATAGTGGGAAATCCTGCATTTCACTCATGAGGGAGAATTACTGTGTGCCGACTTGTGATGCTCAATCTTTACACAGAAATAACAATGACATCATGTGAGCCTATGTTTAAAATCTTGCTCAGCATGCGGTGTGCCTCTGGCCTTTGGCTCACTGTTCTAAATCCTGGTTTCCTAACATACCTTCCCTACTCAAACAATTTGAGGCTCCTCCAACCCTGTGCTCTTTAAGGCTAGTCTTGGACAGGTTCTCAATGTCTTAGGATGCCTACACATATGAAAAAGTCCCATAATTTTTATATATAATGAATCCCAGAAATATGCAGCTGGTTGATGACTCATGGGCATTCTTCTCTTTATTTAACAGTGAAATTTTTTCCCCTTAAAATAGGATTTCATGTAGTTCAGTGTGGCCTCAAACTCAGCCACAATCTTGAATTTTTGATCCTGCTGCTACCTCCTAAATTCTGGTGTTAAAGATATGCACTACCAAGACCAGTATATGTGTTTCTGGGGATTGAACTCAGGGCCTTGTGTATGCTANGCAAGTACTCTACCCACTGAGCNACATCCCTAGCCTATTCAGTGGAATTTTTATAACCAATTGCCATCTTCTTTATATGTGTTGAATCTGTAGTTTAATTTTCTACAGCATATGATGTAANACAAAGATATTAAAACAAAAACACAAATCAAAGTCTCATATTCAAAACATGAAAATTTTGATTATAAAATTTCAGTGAATGAAATTACTATATGTAAATGTATATTCACATCTAGATTATATATACATGTATAATATAATGACATGAATATGCATGCATGTGATTGACATATAATAAGCCGTGACCAGATGAGATTTATTACAGGAATGTAAAGTTAAATCCTTTCAAAATCAATCACCATATAATATAATTCACCATATTAGCATAATCTTTAAAACTATACAATCAGCTCATTAAATGCAAATAAAGTATTTGCAGGATTCAGCACTCATGACTGATAAAAATTCNCAGCAAACAAGAAACAAAAGAATATTCTTCAGGCTGGGCAGTGGTGGCGCATGCCTTTAATCCCAGCACTCGGGAGGCGGAGGCAGAGGCAGGTGGATCTCTGTGAGTTCGAGGCCAGCCTGGTCTACAGAGTGAGTTCCAGGAAAGGCTCCAAAGCTACACAGAGAAACCTTGTCTCAAAAAACAAACAAACAAAAAGGAATATTCTTTAGCTGATTTTTTAAAAAAATCTACTAGAAACACACACACATACACATGGACATATATACATATATACACATATACATGTATACACATATACACACACACACATAGGCATCTGCATACAAACATACATACTAACACATATACATCCAAACCCCCTACACACACACACACACACACACACACACACACACACACAGCCGCACCTATAGTTGGCCTCACACTTCATGGTGAAGGACTGAGTGTTTCAGAAGACCAGGAACAAGCAATGGTTTCTGTTTACACTATTATCATTTCACAGATTCCTGGAGGTTCGAGAAAACACAAGAGAAAGAAATGAATGGACACTGATGGAAAGCAGGAAGCAAGTTGATCTTTGTTCACATTGGCATAATACATTCTAAGGAAGCCAGTAAATCCATTAGAACTANCAGGATGGTTTAGATAGGCCAAGACNCAAGGTCTAGATATAAGAATTAACCATTTTCTATATAATAACAATTGGGAAATGATAGGCTATGTACAAGAGAGTCATTTTAGATTTGAGGACATTTCAAGGGTGAAGGTAAAGAGATTTNAAAAAATTATTCCACACAAACTGAAACCAAAAGAAAGCAGAGGTGGCATACATATCCAATAAGATAAACTTCAAGTCAAAACTTTTACAAGGCCATCAATCAACTGTGAGGATAAGACAAACATATTTTCAGCAACTATCAAAGAACCTAAGTAAATTAAGCAAATATNACCAGAGCAAAGTGAGAAATGAAAGGACAAGAANTAGTAAGGGAATCTAATACCTTGTTTTCANTGATGGACAGCATGTCCAAACAGAAAATCAATAAGAAAAATGAAGANGTGAGCAATGCGTGAAGAGTGAGACCGAATGAACCCAACAGATATTTACAGAACATCCCACCTACCGGCAGCAGAATAAAGCCTTAAAGAGAGATCACATACAAGGTCACAACTAACAGGTCCTAACCAAGATTAGGAGAATCAAGTCACAACAAACGTATTTTTCAGTCACAATGGAATAAAACCCAGAAATCATTAACAGACGAAAAACTGGAAAATTTATTAGGACACAGAAATTTAAAACACATTTTGGAATAGCTNTGGCTCAAAGAATAAATTGAAGAGGAATTAGAAAATGTCACNGGATGAACAAAGAAGGCTCTTTACACACAGCACTGAAAGCATAAGCAACCTCCCCCACTGGTGGCCNCTGAGGTTCCTCAGCATCTCAAAGACATGGGAATAAAAAAAAAAAAAGTCCTATGTTTTTTAGACTTCATGTTGAGTAGAATGTCATCTGTTGTCAGAAATGTCAAGTATAGAATTTCCCTTCTAGCTTTATGGCCAGGTTTCTGATGAAAGACATGTTATTCATCTTATGGCCACAGAGAAATTGGGTAGGTTCGTGTAAAAGCTGAGTATGTGATCCATATACAAAAAGTTTTCCTTAGTAAAAACATTTTCCTTTTCTCTTCAAGTCATTGGCAAAGGCCTCATTCCAGTTGATAACTATANGGGCTCTCACAGCCACTGGGCCCCTTCTGGACCCAATATGGCCTGTCTCTTATACACATCTAGATGTGTATAAGAGACATCCCTATTCTATACTTGGCTCTAGCGTCCTAGGGATAGCAGCTTCACACTCATTGTGCCAGAATTCCTAGTCAAATTCTTGTCTGTTAGGTTCCCTAATAGGAAGCCGCAATGGAAGATGGTAACTCAAGAGTGCCACGTGTTCCTCAGCTATTTTATTGAGTGACAACCCCACGCTCTGGGTGTTTCTGCACTGCCAGCATTCCACTCCCACACTAACAGTCTAAGCACCAGTGTTCTAAATTCCAGTATACCAGTGANAAGGGGCTCCCATCTGGAAGTGTTAGCACTGCCCATGCAAACAACCCTCTGTAGGGATCCAGCCCTAACTAGAGACTATTCTGAAGCAACTCACCTCCTTTGCCCACAGCCTGAGATGAAATGGATGGTTTCTAATATCTGTGCTATTTTCTTAGTTTCCCCTTTTCACTCTCTTGGCATTCCAATATGAGTAGAACCAATTTCCTCTCCAAAGATCTCTCTGCAATACCTGACTGTTTGTTGTTTTAGTTTCCTGAGATGGACATTGTGACCCTATACAAGTTCTCTGCCTCCTTTGATGACACATCATCTCGTCCAGGCTTTAACCTCTCTCCTGTGANTATGGAGAAGAAAACACCACACACTTAATGTCAAAACTTTTGAAAAGGGGGCCGGTTTTCCTTTACTTTCCTACACACAAAAGGTAGAACAAAAAAACAGATCAATTGCCTGAGCTATTTGAAATGTCTATTCTAGATGAGAAAGCTCCTCAAAATTCGGCTGCTTTGAGATAGGCTGCAAGTATCATTTTGCTTGATGCTGACCTCAGAGAGTCATAGGAAGTGCTCACAACAGTTTTTCAGTGTCATTATCACAAACTGCCACTTGTTCTTAAGCAGGCTTTGTCTGTATACTTGCAAGCTCACATCGCCTTTTGTGTGACAAATTTGACCACTGATGGCCCTGTTTTCCCAGCTTGCTAAGTGTGCTTGGGATTACACGTGGCTTNAGCAGTATCTTTGACATCACTTTTTCCTTTGTATCCTCTCTGCTGTCAGTAACCAAGTCTGACAGGTCGGCCAATGTCANGGTTTTGCAGGTATTTTGTTTCCTCTGTCACTGTTTTGACTAGGGATATAACACAAGGCCTTGCATGAGTTAGGCAAGCACACTACTATGGAACTATATACACCCAGCCCCTAAAAACTTAGGTTTTTAAAAATGAAATAGCACATACAGCATCTTTCATAAAACAGTATCATGTATGTGTAAAGTATGACACATCACCATTGCTGCAGTACTGTTTCTGGGTCTGCTTCCTTATTGTACCTTCTTCCTTTCCTACTTTGGATTATCTACAGCAGTAAAGTCAATACTCAAAAAATACTTCTGAAAGCACGTTGCTTTTCAGACCAAGAATTTTTACAAGTNCTGTTGCTTCTCGAGGTAAGCTCAATTTATGTCTATGGCATCCACCATCTTTCAGTTCAGTGAGTTAGAATTAACATGGATGGAGAAAACATTGCCTATAGCACTTGCAAGCAGATGCTGCAATGCTCAGAAAACATGGTAAATTATGAAAGAGGAGTGTCATAGTGTTTTATTGCTGTGAAGAGACACTATGACAATGGGAACACATAAAGATTTAATTGGGGCTTGCTTACAATTTCAGAGGTTTGGTCCATNATTGTCATGGCAGAAAGCATGGTGGCATGCAGGCAGATATGGTGCTGGAGAAGTAGCTGAGAGTTCTACATCTAGATCCACAGGCAGCAGGAAGAGAAAGCTTTAGTTTTTGGAATGGGCTCCTGAAACCTCAAAGCCCACACCCAGTGACACACTTCATCCAACCAGGCCACACATCCTAATCCTTTCAAATAGTGCCACTCCTTGATGACCAGTATGCAAATATATGTGCCTATGGGATCATTCTCATTTAAAACACTACAAGGAGAATGTAAAGGGAGCCTGAGTTGTGTGGTATTTCCTGGGAAAATGTAAGAAAATGTAAGAAAANNTCTTCAGATAGGGCATAGAGGACAAACCAGAGAAATGACTCCTGCTAAGTCTACTTTAGTGAGCCAGCAAGTTTTTNGGGGTACTTACAGGAGAATGGGTAATACAAAGGAAGCTGTGTCACCAAAAAAGGAACCTCAGCCTAGGTGATGACTCACAAAATATACTCTCAAGAACCATGCCCAACTTTCAGGTAGCTTGGAGAGTAGGCAAGCATCTCCTTTCCCTAGTAATTGTTACTGTTTATATGGGTCTTNTGAATCCTATACATTTCAGGAGCTTCCTGAGCCTTGTAAGTTTCCTTAGTTTCTTGAGTCTTGGCTCTCTACTCCTTCATACTTGGGGAGTTCAATTTGGAGGAACTAATTAAACAACACCTCCAAAAATATAACATTCAAAGACTCAGCTATCGNGCATTAAAGAATNCTCTCAGTAGCTCATAGTTCGCAATTGAGTTTTAAAGGATGGGCATGAACTAACAAAGGAACATGAAGAAATTTAAGTAGCTACAGTCTGTTCAAACTCAATTTAGCTTTCAATATGAGAATATATTTGCCAGTCCTATGTTCCCAGAACACCCAGCTAATACCATTTCCTATTTAAATGCACAATTTACTTACTGAACCCCAAGAATCACCTTGCTGTGGTCTTCATAGGCTTAACCCTTTCTACCTTTCCTTTATTCTGATTGCTTCGGTGCTTTGCCTTAGAGCTAAGCCCACACCCATGGGGTCACTTTCAGCAAAAGATAACTATGTNTGCATTCCAATACAAAATCATCAGCTCACTAAAACACTATAAGAATCTTGTTGCTTAATTTGGGGAACATAATGGCACGGTTTTCAAAGGTGAACTTTGTAGATGATGGNGTCATATTTTAATGTCACTCAACATAAATTTATGTATGCTCTCGCTATTTGTAAGCATGTCTAGCCTCAGTTCTTTTTATTGCATCCATTTTATTTGTGTGTTTGTNTGTGCACTCACAGTTCTTTTTATTGCATCCATTTTATTTGTGTGTTTGTGTGTGTACAATTCCATGACACGTGTATGGAGGTCAGAGGACAATGTGTGGGAGATTGTTTTTTCTCTTTTTACTATATGTGGCCCAGAGAAGCCAAAACTGTGGACACCTCTTCTTTAGAATATGGTTGGCTTCCCTCAGCCTTGCCTCTACAGGGGCACAGACTGTTGGTCTGATTGTTTTACATCATAACACAAGGTATTTTATGCACTAGTGTATCATTTAAGTGAGGAAGAGGAAGAGGAGGAGGCCACTGAGATATAAGAAATATATTTATGGGTGTCTAGTAATTATATGGAGGAAAAATATTATGCAATACAGCCTCAATTTACACTGTGGATCTTGGAATGTAAATCAGTCTGTTAGAGAAGTTTCTCTCAGTCTGGATCAATTGCTCTGTTGATTCAATCATTACGAAATAAATTTACAAGATTGTCTTCCAGGAGTTCAACAGCTTACATATGTGGCATTTTCCATCTATGTTATCAAGACATTGCTAAATTTTAGAAAAAATATATACAAAGTACAATTCAGGGGGAAAATGAAAATATTTCTATATAATTCATGTTATCATCTAGAGGACTTAAGGATACTCAGAGACAAATTCATATCTCAATAAACAAGTTTCCAAAAAAGTATTTCACAAATAAAATAAGCCAAGATAAGATCAACCACAAGAATATATCCACCCAGTGCTGGACGGTTGACAGATGTGACCCCCACTTTTGAAGCTTCTTAGGAAAGAGAAGATGCAATTGACTACAAGATTCACAGTATTTGTAAGCTACAACCAAATCAGCCATTCTGGAACACAGCATGTTCTGAAACTGAGGGAAAAAAAAACAAGAAAATTATCTGCCATAGCTTTTTCTGCTTCTTTCCTGGGGACTCTGCCTTCAGAGAAAACCATTTCCAGCTTCAGCTGTATAACAGATACTTGACTTTGTTAACCATTTCACCAGCCTTACAATAATCCTGAAAAAGAAATTTGAAGTATTTTTTACACATAAATGGCCTCATCTTTTATCAGTATAAATTCAGATGAGTTTTCAGTGTTCCTTATAATGGAGCTTGCAGATGTCAGAAAAAAA
>LZPO01097396.1:93682-109334 GCA_001675575.1 Neotoma lepida | reverse complement strand
CTCACTGTTGTTCCTTACTAAATGTTAAATGGAAGCAAGAAATTAAATAATATATATTACATATATAATATATATTAAATAAATTGAGTTCTGTGTTTCAATTTTTTCCTACATAAAATTGCTGAGATAGGAATAAATGAGTTGGTAGATTAAGTCATGGATATGTTAACTAATACACATTTTTAATGAAGAAGTTGGTGAGTACCACACCCATAAGTTGATGAAAAGAATAAATTCCTTTACCTATTGATTCAAAACTAGGTAGTGGAGACAAGAAAACAAACAAGTCATTACAACAGACTATGGAGTGCATAGACTGGTACATGCATAAGGGGTAGTGGATGTGGGGGGTGTGATAAGTTTACATGTACCCCAAACTGATATTTGGACAATTTTTAAAGGGTGAATAAAAGCTTCCAATATAATCACGTAGGTGAAAAATAAGTGAAATGAAACACTGCCTTACAGTTGTCTAAGAAAGTTTGATGAACTGTATGAATTTCAGAAGACAAAAATTTGTGCACTTAGAGTGTGGGTTCACCAAATAGTTCAGTGGCAGATCTGTTCCCTAGCATATAGGAGGCTATAGGAGTTCTACCCCTATTGGGAAGGAAAGGGAAAGAGAAGGGGCAGAAAAGGGAGGTGGTGGGTAGCAGAAAGGTGGATGAACAGAGGAAGGAAAAAAGGGAATAAAGGAAAAGCAAATAAAGTAGAAAGGTGTAGGAAGAAAGGGAGGGAGTGGTGAAGGGAGTAGGAAGGGCATATGTGAAGAAGGGAGGAAGGAAACCTCCATACATGCATGCATCACAGGCATATACACATATATACCTATAAATATGAATATATACTTACAAGTATAGACTTGTACCAAGCCAGCAATATTAGCCACATTGAAATGTACTGTCTAAGAATGATCTATACATACACTGAATCATAGAAACAAACATCTGGAAAGTCCCTGTATTTACCTATTTTCCAGGATCCATTATCCTTCCTTCATATAATACCCCATCTGACCTTGAGAAATCCCCCATTTCCACTTATGGCTATGTTCTTTGATGGTATTGCCTAGTTTTATTGGCACAGGTTATTCCCTGAACCACCATGATTAGGATCAAGAATATTTCCAATATGTTAATTTATATTATGTATAATCTAACTAATAGATAAATATAAGATGAAACCAAAGAATCTTGACTCTTCCTACTTTCTCTGTCAGCACTGGCTAATCATTTAGGCCAGCCTTGGACATGTGCCCTGCAGACAAGCAGTAGGCATGTTGAACACAAGGGAAAATGACAATGTCCAGCCTCTTACTGCAGCTGTCATTGAACATCCAAGCCTCAAGAAGCTCCATCTAGGGATCAGGCTAGCCTAGGGAATGAGGATCATGTAAGGAAAAATTCACAATCATTAAAACCTTACTTGCTATTAAACTGAGTCAAATGTTTACCTTAGCCAATAATCCCCCAGGCTTGTCAATCCAATGTAAATTGAGTTCTAAATCACTTAGAATGTAAGAAGTCTGAGTGACAAGCACCATCACTGTTTTCTTGACAAATAATTGTGATTTTTTCATAAATCTATGACCTTTGGAATCATCATTTTCCATTGAAGTTTTATGTACAAATATGCATAAAATGTTAGTGATTTGCCATTCCTCTTGTTTCTCTTGAGTCATTTATTTGCATCAATATGTAGCTTCAAAGAAAGTACCATATTGGCTAAGAAGTTTTCAAATCAGTTTTCTAATTAAACTCTAACCTTATATTATCCCCCTTGGCTTTGAATCTATTCTGTTGAGTGGCTGTAGAATGGTCCAACCAAGCCTATGCCATCCACCCCAGTGTGAATAGACATGTGTTGCATGTATAGTTATAATTGTTCATTAGTTTCAAGCAGTGTACTTTTATTTCCATGCCCTTGAAACTATGAAATAATATTTCTATAGTCCAGTTCCTAATGTTTGTACTTTAAATAGAATGCATTAGAAAACTGAGATCACAGCCTCTTTTATAAATCCGGGGATATCAGTTTAGCAAAAACAGTTTTAAAACCAGAACCCAGACAACATAATTGGTACTTTGAGGTTGAGGCTAATGTGACAATTTCTTGAACATGTTTTAATATTTATGCATATTTAAATTAAAATTGTAACCTTTTGACATTCAAACTAACAAGCCATTTGCCAGCCAACTACGGGGGTGCCCATCTTACAAATGAGACAGCATAGAACAAAAATCACTTGAGTAGGATACCTGTTTACTGTGGAAGAAATTTCCTAAAGCCCAGTTGTTTGTCAGAATTTTGACAAGTTTTCTTTCACTGATTGTATTCTAAGAACCTACCTCCACTGTTTGTCTAAATGTTGAATAAGTGTTACCCAGAAATGCAGTATGTTCTGTCCTCAATTCATGTCAATCAGCAGGTATATTTCTGCTTCTAGGAGGGTTCTCAGTTCTTATAATTCGGTGCTTCCAGTAAGACTGGATGAGACCAGCATCTATATTAGACACACGGGTCTCCACTGGCAGAACCCACATGTCTGGATACAGTATTACTGATTCCATCCCATTCCATATGTGTTATGGGCCTAAACACACAAAAGCTCCCAACAGAGATGCTCAGCCCTGAGCAGAGACCAGTTACCAGGTGACATGCCATGCTTTCAGTTGCCTCAACACAGTCTTGCCATGACCAATGTCAGTGTCTTGAGTATAAATATAAGTTTTAGTCTGTGATTCTAATTTCTTGTAGAACTGGTGTCCTGATGGGTCGCCTGGCCACATTAGCCAATCATTCAATGGTATTCCAATTTACAATTTAACTTCACGTTTATCATTAGTTGGCAATCGGGTGATATGTCAAAGTGAAGTTTCTCCTGTTTAATAGCAGGCAGAAGTGAAAATTATTGTATCTGACTCAAGTTGTTACTTGCAAAGAACAGTTGATATTTAAATTGGGAAGTCGCCAAGGGCACTCTTGGCTTCACACCAAGACTTCCAAGTTCTGTGGCCCTGAGGAAGCTATTTTCATTCCAAGGAGCAAGAGTTATTTTGCATCCTGAAAGCCAGTGGGACTACTTAAAATAAGAAAGCGTGAACATTTTATGGCACAGGAATAGAGAAGACCCTTCTTGCCAATTGCCTCTGTTTATTTACTTCACAGCCCAGATGAACAGCCCACATCAGTTTTGCCACCCACATTATAAATAGCAGAGCAAATTCATAAAGAGGCTTTCTTCAGAGTGCGGAAATGATTCTGAAGTCTGATTAGATCACAGTGTCCTTGTGAGAGAAAAGGGAAGAAGCAGAGTATTCTGTCTAATTCCAAGGTCAAGAAAATAAAGGAAACAAAAGTTAAGTGGATAGTCTCCATTTATTCAAATAAACTTATTCAGAAGAGCCAGAAATCAAATACAGTCTCTTGGCCCATGTCTTGGGCCCCATGCTGCCTCACAGCCTGCTGAATCTTCATTTTAAGCTGAAATTTTCCTCTCTAGATTCAGACATACTGCCATCTACCGACTCACCAGGGAATGTGCCAGCACCAACCACCTGGTCTTCAGGATAGGATGTGCTGGGAAGATGGTGAGAGGAGCTTTTCCTGTGGCATTCAGTCTCCAAGATGCCAATGAGCCATGAATGGACCTAGGAGTAGATAGGACAATGGGACAAGGTTAAGTTAAATGAGAGCATTTTCTTCTCCATCAAGGAAAGGATGCCCTAGCACTGTTAATATTGACAGAACAATACGACTCTCCACCATGTTGTCTGGGTGGAACATCCTGTAGGCATTCCATCTTTTCACCAGTTTGATCGTGAATTCTTCATCTATAGGTTCAGGTAGTCTAATGCATCATTTCCCCCCACATAAAACAGCTTTACAAATGATATATGCTGTGTGTTGTCTCTGTGTCTTTTGAGGGTATATAAGATAAGTCTGTTAGTCCTTCATCATGTGGAGAAAGTTGTAACTCAGGATGTAGGATGGCCTCAAGTCTATGCCTACAGAACATAACATAATGAGACACTCTCAGAGACTCAGATGAGGGAAAGCCTAGTCCTAACTATATTTGAACAAGGTTCCCTTTCGAAGTTGAGCTAAGCTTCTCTTGGAAGCACTGTCAATGTTATCTCTCACTATGTCACCTTTGTAGAATTACCCAGCACCCNTGTGAGAAGAAGAGTAACATGTCCAGACCTGATAAAGTGGTGGCATACAAAATTATTATTTTAACCTTATTTTCATGACCATCAATTAAAGAAATCTATGACATATCTAAGGGTTAAAGTTCTGTTGTTGGTCTGCCTGTTACTCATGATTATCTCAATTTGTTGAAAAAAAAACCCAAAAAACCCTTGACTATAAGTTTTGGAAATAGATTTATTCATGGTGAAGAATATTGGGTGAAAATCATGATGCTTTTTACAGGAAAAATGGCCCAGCAGTTAAAAGTGTAGGCTGCCCTGGCAGATGACCAGAGTTTGGTTCCCAGCACTCACACAGTGACTCATAACTGTCTGTAACCCCAACTTCAGAGGATTGGGAGACATACACTGGCTTCTGTGAGCACCCATATGCATGTATACACACAAACAGATACATCAAGAAACATAAAAATAAAACAAATCTTTCAAGGATAATCGTATCTTAACATAGAACATGTGCCTATAAGAAAACTCACACGTTAGAGAAGCATATACAAAGTTCTGTTTATTGGTCTGTTCTTTATTTTAAATACTAAGAAACATTTCCTCCTGGGATAATGGTTCATCAATGTGATACCAAAGGACCATATGTAAAGAAATTATTTTTGAAAACAAGAGTAGTGTTATTATTTCTAGAACCTTAGGGTTTATGACAATTTAATTGTTTTTATAATAGAAAAAATTTATAATGGAACAATTAGTGATACTGAATTTACTCTTTGAAGGTCACAGCTTGTAAGACAATCTGGGAAAAACTCACTTTTTTAGTTTTTAATAAATATCTATGCTTGGTCATATAAATCTTTAAAGAAATAAATAGTAGAAAGGAGGATGGAGAAATAAAGGGGAGGTTAGCAAGGGAGAAGACAAACATTACATGCTTTTTCTGTCATGTGGAATTCAAATTAATATGTGAGTACATATAAATGTGCATGCATATGATATAAAAATAAAAGGTAGGTTGGGCGGTGGTGGCACACGCCTTTAATCCCAGCACATGGGAGGCACAGGCAAGCGGATCTCTGTGAGTTCGAGGCCAGCCTGGGCTACCAAGTGAGTTCCAGGAAAGGCGCTGCCAAAGCTACGCAGAGAAACCCTGTCTCGAAAAACCAAAAAAAAGGGTACTATCTGAGAGGAGGAAGACAACCAGTTAGACAAGAACAACAGATGGTAATGAGGATTTGAATATGAATCACTGTATTTCATTCATACTGAAATCCTCATTACTGTCATCATTGTGTATATACATACCATATATGTGATATATATATATATATATGGAAAATCATAAAGAAACCCACTATTTTGTACACCAATGTAAACACTGATTACAAGAAAAGATATAAAGACATGCTTTACTATGTGTCCTCTTGGATAGAAATGAGTAACAATATTGATAAATGCTTCAGATCTCAGTCATCTTTTTGCATTCAGGAAATACTTGAGAGATGCAAGCAGAGGCATGCTACAAAGGGAAACCATCAAATTTTTGACTCTGTGAAACAAAGACATTGTGAGGTTTTAATTGAAAAGTATGTAGAGAGAACTCCAGCTGAGAAATTTGTCCTCATGTGCTTTGTTTGTGACTGAGGCCTATTGGATATTGTAAGATGAGGAAAGGATATGTGGGATATGCAAGGACAAAAAGATATTATGAGAAAGAGAAGCAAAAGAAAGAGGTCAAATATTTCAATATTTGACCTTTGAAAAAGGGCTAGATATTTAGAAGTTTCTACAAGAATGAAACTGGGCCACCAAACATTCTCAGAAGAAGTAACAGAAACAGAATGTCCTGTTCTATTTCAAGGACATTCACCTATGGCAGTACTTCAAAAAACCATGATTATATCTGTTTCTCTTCATGACTTGGTGAGAATACATCAAATTGGAGCCACAGTGAGGTTATAAATGCTTGCAGAACCTTCATTTCTCTGGTACCAGAATAGTAAACCATTTCAGGTATTATCTACATATTTCTTATGTTATTTATTTATTCTCTATCCTTATATTTTTGATGATTTGAGTCAAAACAGAATTATAAGAACACATTTTTGTCTAGTTGTTTGCTTGGTGTGGTTCTGAGAACCAGATCAGGATTTCACATACACTAAAACAGTTCTACCCCAAATGAGCTACATTCCCAGCAGCATGACATCACAATTTCTTAAAGGAGCAGTTTCAAATGATTAGTAGTAATTATCATTGATTGTTTTAAGTAGGGAATTGTATACAAGGAGGCTATAGTTTCATATTTAGATGGGCCAGAAGAAACACAAGTAGATGTTAGCATTCTGTCTGTCTATAGGAGATAGCTATGAATAATCTGGCCAAAGTAGATCGGGTTCTGAGCAAAGACAACTTGATAGGACAGAGGCACAAGGATAATTTTTCATATATGGAAGATCTGTCTTACGTTTTTAATGAAGGAATTGATCTGTACATGTTGTGAAGAATTGTCTGAATCTAAGAAATGAGCTATCTGGAAGGATTAGAGGAAATGATGAAGTACAAGAATACTGTGTGTTCACATCAACAATAGAGGTAATACCAGGAAGAAAATATATCAGTTCTAAATATTGAAGTGTAAAGCAACAAAGCTTCAAATTATACAAGGTGAAAACAGAACATTTGAAAGATAAAGAAAAATCTCCATAATTGTATTTGAGTATTTCAAAGCTTTACTCATGACAAAAGTTATACCAATGTGACAGGAATCTTAAAAGGTCTTATTAATTAAAAAAACCAGAGCTAGATATTGAGGTGAAAACTGAGAGATCAGAGGAATAGAACAAACCAAGCCACAAGTTTTTACGACCAGGCAAAGAGAGATCTACTTCCTGTATACTGATGCCTATGTACCTTTCTGTGACCTGACTCTCGGCCCAGCTACATCACTTCCTTCTTCTGCCCAGCTCTATCACTTACTGTCTGTCTGTACAGACCTCCAGATCTCTATGGTTAACTAGTGTTGGAATTAAAGTTGTGTGCCACCATGCCTGGCTCTGTTCCCTGTGTGGCCTTGACCTCACAGAGATCCAGATGAATCTCTGCCTCCCAAAAGACTAAAGGCATGTGCTACCACTGCCTGGCCTCTATGTTTAATAGAGGCTTTTCCCTCTGACCTTCAGGCAAGTTTTATTTGTTAGGGCACAAATAAAATATTACCACATACCAATTCTATGCAAATATTTTCAAAAGTAGAAGATGATGAGATACCTTCCTAATTTGTTAATAATTCCATCATTAGCCTCACACCAAATGTGAGAAAAAAGTTACAAGATAAGATGACCAGTATTTCCATAGCACATATATACAGCTCATTGTATTTAAATAAATCAAATAATAAGTAAAAGAGATAATGCAAATATAGGCTATTCCAGGAGATACAATGATGAATTAACATTTGAAATTTTTCAGGATTATCTATTATATTAATAAACTTTAAAATACAATCACAATAAATTAAAAAATATGATGAAAATAAGAATAATATTTGTTTAAAAAATACTCTGAGTCTATGGTGAAATGATAGTAAGTTGATAAGGAATTTCTTCAAAAAACTGAATCATTATGTTTAGTATTAAGATATTGTTTTCCTTCTAAGATTAGGGACAGTACAAACTCATCCTTCACAACCATTTTCTGAGTATTCTAGTTGGTATACTATGGCAAGGAAAATAAAACATCTTCAGATGGAAAATATAAAGGCAGCCCATCTCACTGTAGACAAAATACCTTTGAAATCCCCTGAAGTCTGTTAGAAATATTAACCAAATTCAACAAGTTTGCAATATGCAAAACTAATATATAATAAATCATAATTCTATGTACTAGCAAAGAATAACAAGAAATGCTAAAAGTAGCATTTTCAATAATACAAGAACAAACATATGAAGTACTCATAGATAAGCACAATGAAATATGTAAACACTGGTATTGTTGAGCGAAATTAAAGAAGACATAAATGAATGAAGATTCGTCTATGTTCATACATCAGAGAGGTCAATATCAGTAAGAAGCCAGTTTCTCACAAATCCATCCACATCGATCAAATTTCAGAAGGCTGTTTTTAAAAAAACAGGTAATCTAATTCTGAAATTTACATGGTAATTGAAAGGACCTCATGAAGTTCAAACTCCTTTAAAACAGAATGTTATTAGACAATTTACACAGCCTGACCACAATGTACATTATAAATTGAGGCAGTCTACTGGCATATGACAGAAAAGTAGATCAATGGGCCATACCAAAAAAGTCAGACATTGATTTTCAACCAGAGTACAAAGGCTAGCTTGATATTGGCATTCAAAATAAACAAACAAACAAACAAACAAACAAACCTAATCTACACCTAACATCATGTACAAAACTGAAATTCAACTCAAATTCAACTACAAATTCAACAGTAAGATAGAGATAATTAGAATCCCTAGGAAGTGGTGTACAATCTTTTTCTTTTGATTTAGGCACCAAACAATAAAAACAAAAGTATTCAAAAAGAAGTATCTTTGTTTACTGCCTTGAGAATGAAAAAGAAAACAGACCATAAAGAAATAGTTTGAACTGACATCGCAGACAAAATACTTGNATAAAGAAAATGGAAAGAACATCCCAAGTAACAAATAATGAGTATGTCAAAATAAATTATGAGCTAATCATCTGAACACACTTCAGTATAATATACGGATGCTAAATAACTGTAAAAGGTGCTCAAATGTCAATCATTGGAGAAACACAGCTAAGTCGCAAGAAGCTATCTCTACACACTTACCAAAATACTTAAAAGGGTTGAGCAGAGAGAACATCATGGGGATTGTGGAGCCACTGGATTTACTCACACATGGAAGTGTTTATACATGACAAATTAAAATATATGGGCATAGAAAGTTTGTTCAGGCTGAGGAGATAGTTCAGCTGACAGACCAAGTACAAGGACCTGAGTTTAGAACCCAAAAACCTTCTAAAAAAATAAAAGCCATCATGGTGTATATCCTTCCAAATCTAGTGTTGGGGTATGGAGACAAACAGATGCTGGTGGCGTGCCAAACAGCCTGCCCTAGTCTCTGAGTTCCAGGCCAGTGTGTTTCAAATATCCAGGTGGATGGTTCCTGTGGAAAGCCATCCAAGGCTGCCTGTCCTCTACATGTGTGTGCACACGTGTGTGCACATGTGTGTGCACATGTGTGCACACACACAAGCTCGTCTGCATCTGCAAAGGAACACGAGAAAAGAGCGTTCACGGCAGGATTCTGAAAACAACCTACGTTTCTTTCAATAGGTGAGTGGGTGAACAATTGCAGCACAGACAACCACTGTGTAGCAAAACAAAAAAAGTACAGGTGACACAAACAACACCCAGATGGTATAGCTCATCATCTGTTGCCTCAAATCTGCCCCTCAGTGTAATAAAAAGGGAAGGCACAACAATGACACTCTGATCTCTCATCCCTTCTCTTTAAAGTAGATCACAAAAATTAAGAACTTTCTGATTTTTTTTCCTGGTGAATCTTATCTCCATGCCTGCATTCTTGCCTCTGCAGGTAGTGGGGTGCAGAGATGAATGTAAACAGGTCTCTCTTGCTAAATGTCTCCCAGTTTAGTATCACAAGGTAATAATGGTGTATCTTGGCTTTCCTCTTATCTTGCCACAGCTGTCCACTTCATTAAGCTGACTATAGCAATACCCATGTGTAACTGTTCAGCCTTTATATCTTTATGATACCTTGCCTCCTACATTAAACAAAACCCACTGAAGCAGTGGTTACATCTCTCTCTTGTTAATTCACGGTGTCTTGTGAGGCACAGCTAGGAACGCAGGCAAAGTAACACAAAGAGCATTTTCTTACTTTGCAGATAAATCTCAAAGTGACTATGTTGAGTATAATAATTAATATATAAATGAATGCATACTGTGTTTTTTTAAAAAGTGGAAACTAATTCATAAGTGTTCTGTTGGAAGCTCCGCCTGAGCACCCCCCCCCTTCCATCACCAAAGCCTGCCTCTCGGAAAGCCGGCCAAGCAGTGGCTTCTCCCTTGGAGCTGCTCAAAATCATGCTTACAGGGTATTTAAGCTCCAGTCCATAGACCTGATGTGTAATTTCTCTTCCTTCCTTCCCCTGAGATCACTTGAAAGTGCTTTGCACATATTAAACCTGGTCTTATTAATTTGACTTGATTTGGCTTACTGCATCAGCTGAGAAACCCATTACCAGGGATCCAAAATAATTATCAATAAGGATACAAAGTGTGACAGTAGTTACCTTTAAGTGAATGTATTTGGGACAGGGCATCCTTTGACAGTGATTGTGGATATATAAATGTGACTAAATGTGAAATTGTCCACTCCCTAAGTAGTTTACTTTATATAACCCATGCTTTCAACACAAGGGAAGAACAAAGCTAACAGGATAAAATGTTGAAGCTAATCAAAAAGTTTGCGAAGAAAACCTCACATATTATTTTTTCTTTTCTGTATACATTGTTTTTGCAGTTGACTTTGCAGCCTGTCTTACCAGAGATGAAAGCTGAACTGAATGCAATGTATGTTTTTCTCTGATTGAAAACATATGGCAGAAATAACGTGGTGCAGGTGCAGAGGCAGCACCAGCCTTAGGAAACTTAGATATTTTCTCCTGTCCTTTTGAAACCCAGTCATACAGTGAGGGTGATCCTGGGCTAAACTGCTGGAGTTTGAGGTGCTCCTTCAGGGATTGCAAAGGCCAACCTGGATAAATACTCAGTTGGCCCCAGGACTCAGGAGAAATGTGAGCAGAAATTATTGAGCCACCCAGTGCATCCTGAACACAAATCATATTGCTGTGAGCAATATGTTTTACTGCAAGCTAGGAAACAATAATTAATCTGTACAATCTTTTAAAGTTTGTTGGGAAATAATCTCTCTAAACCATAGATCCTAAGTAAGAACTCCCTTCAAAAATTCTTATCTCTTCAGAGTTAAACTTCAGCAAGGGTGGATCAGGTGATACATGCTCAGAAACATATAAATCATATTACTATGTGTATGGCATCAGAAAAGTAAGTAAAACAGAGGCTATAGTCTCAGAAAGCTTTGCATCCATCAACTAGCAATGTGTGTGTGTGTGTGTGTGTGTGTGTGTGTGTGTGCCTCTGTGTGTGTGCCTCTGTGTGTGTGTATGTGTGCGTAACTAATGGAAAAGCAAGGCAGATAATAAGTATCAAATAATTAAAACTAGAATATAACAGAACATTATAGCATTGTATAGATGACATATGACCTCCATATTCACTATCAGGTTTACTTTTCAAATAAGTTCTATCAAGTGAAAAACATTTAGGTTTTGATGAAGTTTTTCTTTTTATAATTTATTTTTATTTTATATGCATTGGTGTTTTGCCTGCATGTATGTCTGTGTGAGGGAAGGTGTCAGGTCCCCCGGAACTGGAGTTACAGACAGTTGTGAGCTGTTATATGGGTGCTGGGAATTGAACCCAGGTCCTCTGGAAGAGCAGTCAGTGCTCTTAACCACTGAGCCATCTCTCTAGTCTTGATGAAGTTTTTGTTATCTTTGCAGAAGTAGCAGACAATATTTAAGAGTAAAAGTTAGAGAAAAGTGAATGAAATACTCATGGATTTAAAAATAAATATAGAAGTTTGTGAGAAAATTCTGAACACATACCCCAGTGAATCCTCTCCAGTCTTAACTCTGAGGTTGTGAAGAATGACAAGCTTGACATGCTGTGAGAATACTATAGACTATTTCTACCCACTGTCAGTGTTACTGGTTTATAGAAATACACGCTACAATCTCAGAGCTACTGAAAAAATATAATACCCATGTAGCCTATTATTATTTAAAAATTCTTATTTGTCTAAGGACAAGAGAAGAATTCTTAGATAACCTAAGCAGAACAGCCTTCTGTAAACTTCTTAGGACAAAAACAAGTATCTTGCTTGACTCTATAGAAAGATTGCATTTTAAGGTGGGATGAGAGAAAAGTCAATCACTTGGCTATATCATCCACAAATCTCTGGTTCCCCTGCCATGCTAAATGAACTTCTTTTATATCAAATCTATTTTTACAGCACCTACACCACTCTAGTAAGCTATAAATTATTCTTAAACTCCTAATCCCCTTGCCTCTACATTTACAGCATCTCCTACCAGACTGTATCACAAAAACTAGCCATTATTTCCCCTAGGTAATAAAGATATGTAAGAATACAGAGATCTTTGACTATCTTTCTGGTGTCATAAGAAGTTGTAAAGACAGAAACAAAATGTTGTTTGCCCTCAAAATGGTTCTCATTTTTATAAGAGAAACACTGAATTTTAATCATAAACAAGTACCATTTTTTCACAATTTTCACTTGATCAGTTTAATACAACCAATTCTTTGTGACCCATGTCCATAAATTTACATTCTGTCTCTCAAAGACCGTGAGGTAAAAATCAACCAACCAGGCTCTCAATTCATTTTTTTTTAAGTAGGAACATGTTGGATCAATGGAATCGAAGTTCTAGAGATAATCCACACAACTATGGACACCGGATTTTTGATAAAGAAGCCAGAAATAACTGATTTTTGATAAAGAAGCCAGTGGAAAAAAGAAAGCATCTTCAACAAATGGTACTTATCTAATTGGATGTCTGCATGAAGGAGAATACAAATAGATTCATATTTGTCACCCTGCACAAAACTCAGCTCCAAATGGATCAAAGACCTCAACATAAGACAAGATACATTGAACCTGATAGAAGAGAAAGTGAGAAGTAGCCTTGAACACACTGGTGCAGAATACAACATCCTGAACAGAACACAAATAGCACAGGTACTAAGATCAATAATTAATAAATGTGACTACAAAACTGAAATGCTTCTGTAAGGCATAGGACAACTAAAGTAGGACAAAATGACAGCCAACAGAATGGGAAAAGGTTTTCACCAACTCCACGTGCAATAGATGTCTCATATCCAAAAATTATAAAGAACTCAAGAAACCATACATCTACAAACTAATCAATCCAATTAAAAAATGGGGTGCAGATCTAAACAGAACTCTCAACTGAGGAATCCCAAATGGCTGAGAAACACTTAAATGTTCAGTATCTTTAGCCATCAGGGAAATGCAAATCAAACTACTTTGAGATTGCATCTTACACCTGTCAGAATGGCTAAGATCAATAACACAAATGAAAGCTCACGCTGGCAAAGATGTGGAGCAAGGGGAACACTCCTCCATTGCTGGTGGGAGTGCAAACTTGTATAGCCACTATGGAAATCGATATGGCATATGGCGGTTCCTTAGAAATTTGGGACTCATTCTACCTCAAGACCCAGGTATACCACTCTTGGACACTCCATCCTACCACAAGGGCAATTAATGATGTTCATAGAGGCTTTATTCATAATAGCAGAAAGTGGAACCAACCTAGATGTCTAGCTCCACTACTGTTACCTACTCGGGGGGGTTAGAGGAGGGGACAATTCTGAAATATATTGCTTCCTTTAGTTTATTCTTATTTGTAGTTTTCTTCAGAGTGACATCAATTTTTCCTGCAAACCAAGAAGAAATATTTACTCACCCAGATAAAACATCAAAGACAGAGTAGAAACTTATTCCATAAAATTCCAGCTTAATGAAACAATGGGTTCATTGAGCTCATTTCTGTTATGCCCAGATTAGGACCCCCAAAGAGACCACCGGAGACCAAGGATGTCCAGAATGCAACAGCAAGGTTTATTCTTAATGCGCAGTTACAAACCAGCAAGGAATTCCCGTCAACAGCACCCTGTCACAACGAGGTGGGGAGGGGAATTGCTCTTTCTTTGTGAGCCTAGCTTTTAAAGGCAAAACCCCAAAAATTTCTCAAAGGGGAGGGGGGTTAGTACAGGTTAATTTTTGACTAGCTTGTCTTTACTTAGTCTTAGGAATTTCTACAGTTCCTGAGATATCTGATCCTTTATCTAGACCTGTTGTTTGTCACAAGACTTCTTCTATAGATTATCTCCGGCCTTGGGACATTCTATGGTTAATCAGTTGCTTTCAGATGGCCCTCCGGGCATCCTCACTTTGTGACTTTGTACTGTTTCAATTCCTGGAGCCTCTGTCAGCATTACCTGGGAAGCTCGGAACTTAAAACTCAGGCCTATTCTTTTCAGTTCAAGCAGATGCTGTTAGTTTGGTTTTATTTTTGAGTGAGGGTCCTATTTTTGAGTGAGGGTGCTTCAATTTACAAGTGCACAGGTAAGGGATTATTTACAAAAACATGAGAGACTCCAAATATCTGTACCACCAAATGCCTACTCTAGAATGTGTGATGATCTCCCTAGAGAGTCACTGATGGATTCCAAAATTCTATTGACTTTCTGTCCTCTTTGCACTCCTAACACCTTCTAGGACCACATCTGCCATAAAATTATCTGAAGTTGGGAAAAGAGTTCCCTAGAGGAATGGCTGAAATCTAAGTTCAGGGTATAATAACTTTTCTTAACCCCTTTCTTCTATAAAGAACAAGCCACAGGCCCAATCTTGTGAAGGTCACATGCCAATAATCACAGCTGCTTTATTTAATATGGTAACACCCATGCTATGTCCAGAGAATAGCAGTCCACCATACCTGCTGTGGGATGATCTTTCTATACACTGTGAACATATGTTCCTACTGTTGGTTAATAAAGAAGTAGTTTTGGTCAATTCAAGACAGGTTATAGCCAGGTAGGAAATCCAAACAAAGATACAAGGAGAAGAAAGGTGGAGTCAGAGCAGACACTGATGGCTGTGGAGGAGCAAGATGTAATGGAACACAGGTAAAGTCACAAGACATGTGACAATATATAGATTAATAAAAATGGCTTGATTTAAGATGTAAGAGCTAGCTAATATAAGCCTGAGCCATAGGCCAAACAACTTGTAATTCATATTAAGCCTCTGAGTGATTATTTTATAAAACCAGCTGCTGCCCGGGCAGGACCAGGTGGAACCAAAAAACTTCAGTCTATTCACACTCAACTTTCTCAATAATATCTTGTTACTATTTTTTAATGTTTCGTTGTAGATGCTATTTAAAATTATTATAGAAAATTAAGATTTATAGCCTTGTATGTTCACAAACCCTATTTTACTTACCTCTGTTTTTAGTCTAGACAGAAAACAATTTGGTAATATTAACTTTCTGGAATCAATCTTCCTTTCTTCTGAAATTAATAACANACAACATGGTTATTTTTCATTATAACAATAATTAATTTATACCCAAAATATTGATAGTATGGTATAAAACATACTTAACCAGACAGTAGTGGCACATGAGTTTAATCACAGCACTCAGAAGGCAAATCTCTGAGTTCAAGGCCAGCCTGGTCTACAGAGTGAGTTCCAGGACAGCCAAGTTTACACAGCAAAACCCAGTCTCAAAACACACACAATGAAATAATCTGATCCTTTTCATTAATACAC
>LZPO01097396.1:82411-93667 GCA_001675575.1 Neotoma lepida | reverse complement strand
ACACACACACACACACACACACACACACACACACACATTTTAAAATCAAGTGATGAGAGTGTTTTTCTGTTGGTTTATGTACTTCTTCTGAAATCCTATTTTTCTTTCCAACACATTGCTCTCTAAGCTTCTTCTTCAGGAACCCCTTAACCATCAAGCTGGGAATGACATTGACTATGGGCTTCTCTTTCTTTATATTTGAGAAGGAATTTAGGTTTTAAAGGAATAGTAGAATTGGGTCAAATGGTACAAGCTTATCATCTCAGCACTGACCTGGTAGAAATAGGAATATCAGAATAGAATGCCAGGATAGAAAGTTCAGGGCCAGCATAGGCTATGGGAAATGAGATGGGTATGTGTATGTATGTGTGTGGATCCTCCAGATCATTAAAGGGANAAATTCAAATCATTGGGATTTAATAGTTTGAGTAGACTCTCCACTGTTAGACTACATTGGATCCTGTATGCTTATTTAACTTGCGAACTCAGGGTAGGGCCAGGCCATCTTGAAATTCCACATGGGTGTCGAGATAGTTAGAGCTCTGATTATTTATTTGTTCTTTAAATCAACTCAACAAGAAGGAAGAGGTTCTAGAGATCAAGTTAACCACATAAGCAACAAGTCAGTCAGTTATGCCTGTGTTACAAATCCTCAATGGAAAGTGGGTGTGAAGGTTGGGTGAGCTTCCTCAGTCAGCCATGATCTGTGGATGTATAATACTCCATTAACTAGAAAAAGTAAATCAGTCTAATTCCTCAGGGATAGGATAATGGTAAGTTATGCATTAGGACTCTACCATATAGTTGTTTTTAACAAATCGAACATTCCTTCCTAGAGGAGGAAAGGAGGATCAGAATCCTCTGCATGGTAAATAAAACTTCTAAGTCTTAAGAAACTCATAAAACTGATAGGACTTGGTAATATCAGAAACTCAGAAGGCTTAAGGTCCCTACACAAATTTATAAGAGCAGTTAATAATTGCAAGGGAAAGGAGACTCTCCCATGAAAATGTCTGAAGTTCAGCCATCTTGTTCCCAATGGCCCAGATCTTTTATTTCACTTATGCTAGAGTAGATTTTAAGTCACTCATGCTCAGTAGAAACCCCATAAACTTACTGGACCAACACGTTTGCCTTGAGTAGAGTCATTTCTTTAGTCTTTTTCTCATATTTTTATATTTACTCTTTGTGTGTGTGTGTGTGTGTGTGTGTGTGTGTGCCACATGTGTGAGTATCTGGGGAGGCCAGAAAAAGGCATCAAATCCTTTGGGGCTGGATTATAGGTTGTTCTGTGCCCCACAACATGAGTGTTGTGAACCAATTGCACTTGGATCCTCTGGAAGAAGAGCAAGTGCTCTGAAGTGTTGAGCCATCCCTCCAACTTCCTTGTAATTTTAAGTGTAGCTTTAGGTACACCAAAAATTTGAAATTTAATTACAGAGAAATCAGGTAGCCATTGTTCCTACTCACTGGAATCTCACATATACACCACCCCACTCCAACCTAACACTTTTTAAAACAATTTATCANTTCATATTGACACATAATTGCCTCTCTCCATCCACTGTTAAAATTGTTTCACTCTGTAGTTTTGTATATGTTTTATGTATTGGACAAACATATCATTGCATGTGTTAATATCTACCATTAAAGCATCCCACAGAATATTCACTTGCTTCAAAATCTCTTGGTTTTTTTGACCATTTTTTCTTATTTCCTAGCTTCTAACCTCATTTTTATTCATAACAGTATTCTTTTTTCTTGTGCAAGTTTTGGCAGAATGTGCCCTTCAATAGCCAATTTTTTTATGTGGTGTGGGTTTCAGGTCTTATCATATTTTCTTTTAGTCTTTTTTTTTTTTCATTTTCATTATTTTCTTGAGGAAACACGCACCAGTCACTATCTCTCAAGCATTTCCACAGAAGCTGTTCTGCTAGCTAACACTCTACCTGAAAAGTGGTACTTACTTGACAGGCAAGAGTTTCAAAAAAAGATAAGGAAGATTAGTTATTGAGGAAATTTTAAAAATTTAAAGATGTTAAAAGATTAATAGAGAGAAAGGTTCCTTAAAACATTATTTATTTAATAATTAAAATTTATTAGAAATCTGAAAACTGGGGCTCTGCATTAAGTGTAGACACTGTTTTTCAAACATTGCTCTTCCTTGTTCTCAGCTCTCCTCTTTCACATAGCTGCACATTTTCAGGAGGGTGTATCTCTTCTGTAGTTAGTTATCATGGTCTCAGACTCTCAAAGCCACAT
This sequence comes from Neotoma lepida, assembly GCA_001675575.1. Classification (NCBI taxonomy): domain Eukaryota; kingdom Metazoa; phylum Chordata; class Mammalia; order Rodentia; family Cricetidae; genus Neotoma; species Neotoma lepida. Next base: position 91,405 of record LZPO01097396.1, on the reverse strand, counting down.
GTGTTCAGCCTTCTGTCCCAGTAGGAAGGAGTAGTTATCCACCAATTTTGAGGCATATCCATTCCTCTTCCTTTTTGTTTGTTTATTTTCTTTCATTACATTTCATATTTTTCTCTGTTTCATACACATTTGAGACTCAAATAAACTTTACTAGAAGTCCTTGGGTCAGATTTGCTGGACTCTTGGACATTCTTTCTTGCAAGGACTTAGTAAAATGGTGAAAACTGAAGCTTGCTTTATTCTTTCTACTCACATAATATTAATCTTTTAAGCTGTGTTGTGTGGTGATATTTTATCTGTGTCCCCCAATAAAATTTATCTGAAGGATCAGAGGAAAAGGGTCAGCCAGCTGCTAGTAGTAAAAACAAAAGTCATGCTATGTTAACACACACACTTAATCCGTCTGGTTCTCTGTGAGTCCAAGGTCACACTAGGGAACAAGTTGTAAGGTAGTGGTGGCACATGCCTTTAATCCCAGCATCAGCCATAGAGTTATGGAGGTCTGCACAGACAGACAGGAAGTGATGTAGCTTAGTGGGAAGAGGAAATGAGTTAGCAGAATGGACAGGCATAAAAAGCCTGCTTAGACAGGAAGTTGCTTTCTCTTCGCTTCACTCTCTTTAGAAGCAATGGCATTGGAGAGGTGAGGCTAGCAGGTGGCTTGTTCCTAATTCCTCTGATCTCTGTCAGATTTTTCACCCCTATTTCTTGCTCTGTGTGTTTATTAATAAGACCGTTTAGAAATTTGTCTTACAGTGTTGGGTTTATATATTTTTGTATTCACTTACTCCCTCATTTTTCTTACCTATTCCTAAGGTTTGAATATCTGTGCTCTCCAAAATTGATATGAAAATTGATTAATATTGTGGTTCCAGTGAGAGACAGCTAATTGAGTAAAGGCAATTGCTATCAAACTGAAGACCCAAATTTAATCACTTGGATTCTCATGGTAGAAGGACAGAGCCAACTCTCACAAATCATCTCTTGACTTCTACATGTGCACCATAGCTTGTGTTTGCACACACACACACACACACACACACACACACACACACACACATAAACCAATTAAATATAATAAAAGAAAATAGAAAAGTACTGCCATTGTAATAGTGTTAAGTGGAAGGAGTTTTTAAAAGTGAAAAATCATCAGCACTCTGTCTTTATGGTTCTCAAAATAAATTCAATAATTACCAATGCAAGTTAGAATTTAATAGAGATATCAATCATGCAATCATATCATTATGCAATTATAAAATGTGATAATTGCTGAGAAGAAAATTATAAAGTATTTTATAAGAATAAGAATTAAATAGGAAGGTCTGATTTAATTTGGAGATTTAATGAACTTTTTCTTAATGAAGGTAAGTATCACATACATAAGAATGTTTATAAGTGTGGGGAGCAGATTTGAGAGTTTTCATTAACGAACTTGTGTTGGTGAAGATACCTTGACATTGGGCTCACACGTCTTTGCACTTCTCCTGTTCTGTGTAACATGCAAGAACATTAGTGACTGATTAAGTGTGTTCATACTCTCTTGCACTCTTCCTATTTTGTGTAATGTGCAAGAACACTAGTGACTGACCCAAGTGTGTTGTTCATCTCAGACTGCCATTTCTTTTGTTACCTTTCAGCTGCTGAAATGTTGATGCTTCATTGCTGTTGTTGTGTACTTTGTTCCATAGCCATGTAAACACACAGCAGCCTTGTGAAATGATCACATCCTAGTGAGGGCTACATGTTGTCGGCTAAACATGAACATGAGGGACTCTCAACATGAAGACACGTAGCACCTAGGAGAAGAGGGACACTGTTGTCAGACTGGAGGCCCAGTGAAGAAGCCACATGGAAATATACAAACTATGCACAGCACTTGTTACTTCTTGTTCTTTTAAGCCTCCACAATACCTGGCTACTTAAATTCTCAATAACTATTGATTCCAACGTTTAAAATTTTGTTTTTAATATATTCGCCACATGTTATATACTGTTCTTAGCTGAGTGACTTCCATAAAAGCTACTTGAATACAAATTTTACATGTTTTTGTTTTGTTTTGTTTTGTTTGGTGAGCAAGATCATATAGTAGAATGGAAGCACTATAGTCTTTGTTTCATAAATGATAAACTAAGAAAATTAGAATTACAAATTACAAGAGTATTTCCTCTATTAAATAGTCTACTGGCTCATCATTCAGCCTTGTTTTGTCAGAAGACACAAATTACATCAAAATAGGTTTAAATAACTAACTGACATATTTATGATCTCGAGTGGCACCACATCACATTCTGAAAGGTAGGATGCGTGTTTTGATTAGCCAAGAAAAAGGAATTTAGCTTTAAATACAGACAAGGGATGAATAAAGCAGAAACAGAACAAAAAGTGGATTGTTCATTTCAGTGATTTTCCCCAGAAGCTAAAGACAGAGGGATTTCCTTATTGTGTTGACTGGGGCTGACTTGTATGCCCTAAGTTCTTTTCTGCTCTCTTTCATTTTCTTTGCAAATCAGACTGTTCAGTGAAGAAATGACTCCTTGGCTAACACAGTGTGCTGCTCTTGTAGAGAACCAGAGATCTATTCCTATCACTGATCTCCAGGGGCTCACAACTTCCTGTAGCCTCAGCTTCCGAGGATCCAATGCCTTCCTCTGGTCTGTGCTACAATTGCTTCCAAACTCTGTGAAAAGAATATCTTCTCTGGCTCGCTTCTGCATCGCCCCATGCCGATGCACAGATGGAACTGTTTGCTGAGTGGTCCTGAGAAGATTCTCAGAGTTCTAAGTCGCTCATCTCACTGAAGTGTATCATCCTAGCTCAATTCCCTCTGTCAGCTCATGAATTCCCATTTCATCCTCTCCCTCCTATGAGGGAGCAATAAACTCTACCCTGCTATCCCTTCAGCCTCCACCACCATTTCTGGGGATCAGAAAGTGAGGGGAGAATGGGAAATGTGCGGGGTCAGTAAATATAGGCTTCACCTGTGCAATTTCCTTTTCTTTTCCACCTAGCCCAGCACGCTGAACTCCCTGACTGTTCTCGGCAGAATCTGACAGTACCTTTGTTCTGCTCTGCTCTCTCTTCTCTTTGGCTTTGTGCTGACTTTCATCAGGAGGATTTCTTTGACTCACACTATTCTCTCATAGAAGAAACATTCCTAATTCTGATTTTGACAAGATTAAGCTGTGTGGCATTTGTTTCCAATTTAATATCTTCCCAGTCTTGACATATTTACCAATTTTCCATCTTGATATCATAATGCTAAGATTCAGAAATACTTTGAGAAGTGCTAAACCACTCCAAATTTTGTTTTGTTGTTTCACCAACATACTAGACCATTTTTTATATATATTTGATGACCTCTAGAGAGAAAAGCTGAATTATTGACTAATAAAGATGGGTTAAAAGGAAAAGTCACAGGAAGAAATACAGTAACTAGAGAGAAATTACTGCATGGACCCCCCTAGGTTGTGACATGGAAGGAAAGATCCCTGTCTCCTTTTGTAAGGTGCATCTGTGCATCCTAGTCTCCCCACAACATACTCCTTAATATATACATTTTAATGATTTTAAATTAAATATAAATATATTTACATGTCTGAGAAGTCTAGTAATGAGTCTGCATATTCTTTTAATTTTATTTTTTCCATAGTTTATACAAACTTACTACCTTATAAGTCAATATGTCCTTATGTCAAGATAAATGAACTTTAACATTTAATTTCTTAAAAATAGGGTGACTTAATCTCAGTTGCTTCAAGTAGATTTTGGAAAGTCTGGTATGAATTCTTTTAAGAACTGTCTGCCCTTTGGCAGAGATCAACAAATTTCTCTAAACCTACGACAAATATAAAATAGTTTTAATTTTGTAAGATAATAAGAGTCTATGTATTGGCCAAGGAGGGAATTAAAAGAGCCAAGTCAAATGTGGAGGCGGTACAAGTTAGATCATTTCTATTCTGCACAATATCAAAATGATACAAACTTTCCCTAATGTAAGAAGAAATAAAATTAGAGGGGGTCTTAGTTTCATACATATTACTACAATAAAATAACCTTTACACATCAATTTAAGGGGAAAAGTGCCCATGTTATCTTACATTTCAGTCAGAGTCCATGGCAGCAGGAGCTTAAAGCAAAACTGGTTATAGCACATCCATTGTAAAAAGTAGCAATAAACAATGAATGCATGCCTACTGCTTTACTAGTTCTTTTCACTCTATATAGTTCAAAGACCACACTCGGGGTAGATCTTCCTACCTCAAAGACCCAATTAAGAAAAGTCCTTCATAGATATTCCCACAGACTAACCCTCACAGAGACTCATGAGTTGACTCATGTAGGTTTTCTCAAGTTAAAAATTAAACAATCACAAAAAGAAATTATTGAAATACAAAGCAGAAGGTGAGAAACAGTTGTAAATGTTTGAATTGTTGAAAACAAATTAAGAAACAAGTCACAGCCTGTGTGTACAGAAACTTTGGTTTCAGTCATACACAAGCCACATTGTCTGAAGCACTGCTCTCCATTTTTCTCTGTGTGAACCAGAGAAGCAGAAACAAGAGTCAGGTCTATAGGAAGATGGGTCTGCCTATAATGTGTCTATGCTATAGCAGCACCATGAAGGCCTGCACTGGGTTTTTTCATTTTTCATGCTGCTTTTGCTTATCCACACACTCAGCTATATACTGACCCATGCCAGCTATGGACAAGCAGGACATTAGATTTCCTTCCATTTAACTCCTTTCCTAAATGTCCACCTTAATTCTCTTCTTCCCTGATCTCCTCCAGCATTGCAAACACCCATCTTCCTTCCAGCTTTTACGGTCTTCTTCTACTTTCATCCTGTATTATCCATATGCCTACAATTCATGATCTATGGTCTATTTGTAGACAAGTTATCAAAAGTNTTAGAATAGTGTTAGAAAAAGTGGGAATAGTGTTTAAAAAGTGAGATGGCAGGAAAATTCATGTCTGTCTATTTTAATTCCTTTCTGTACACAGAACTGTGCTGACTCACCTAAAATATATCCAAACACTTTTTATGGAAATATCTGTTCATCAAAATCTCACTTCTTCAGTTTATTGTATTCATGGACAACTGTCAAAAGACTTCTGGTCAACAGAAATCTGTCACTCTAAATGTAGGCTAGTCACTCAGACTGACTCAACTGTAGCTCTAACATATATTTTACAGAAATTTCACTTGCCACAAATAATTTTTGCTTGTTATGCTGTCAGTTATGTTCCCCAAACCAGCATGTTTCACATTCTTAATAGACTCATCAGTCACTGTAATTAATGCAAAAATGGGACTACTGATGACTCAAGTTCTTGAATGGTTCTGTTAAAAACAATGAAACATTCCCTCCCTCTAGAAAGTTTGGTTAATATTCAATCATAGTCATTGTAAATAATAAAGATCATATACATTCACCAAAAATGAATATAGTAACCTATAGATCCCTATTTAAGAATCCCTTCATAATTGCTTCTGGACTTTCCATACTGTCTTGCTTTTATTTTTCAGAGAGAATACAGAACACAGAATACACCCTGGCTCTGTTTCTCTCAACCAGAAAAATATAGGAAACACTCAAAAGATAAGATTGGAAAAAAAAGAATTCATAGAATACTTGAAAAGAGTCATTGTTCATCAAGAATGAAGCTGGTATTGTTTAGAGTCATCTTTTCTAACTTAATTGAGGAAAACACAGGTTTTAATATATTTAAGATTTGCTGTCTATGGGTGTAAGGGCAAACCTGTAACATGGAGTATATCTGACATGAAGTCAGTAGACCCCAGCACAATAAAGGCATTGATTTCATATTACCCTGTAACTTTGGACAAGCAACACATCTCCTCAAACTCAACTTCAACATTTACAAAATGATGCTAGGATCAAATGAATAAGGCATTCTTGCATACATACAGTAACATCAGCAAATATTATGTGGATCTTCGATATTGCTTCTGTTACACTGTGAGATTTTAAAATAACTGCCTATATCAGTTTTCTTCATTCCATAGACATAAACAATCATGAAATATAGAATTGAGTATTGCTAAAGTTTTATATAAAAATGATTACAGTAGAATAGTACTTTAAGGTGTGTTACTTTTGTTTATATTGCATTTGTTTAACTCTGTGAAGCTGTGTTACTGTGCCTGTCTAAAACACTTGATAGTCTAATAAAAAACTGGCCAATAGCAAGGCAGGAGAAAATATAGGCAGGGCTGGCAGGCAAAGAGTATATATAGAAGGAGAAATCTGGGAAGGAGGATTGATGAGGAGCCAGAGAAGGAGGAGGACTCGAGGGGCCAGCCACCCAGCTATACAGAAAGCCACAGAGTAAGAGTAAGATTTACAGAAATAAGAGAACAGGAGAAGCCCAGAGGCAAAAAGTAGTTGGGATAATTTAAGTTAAAGAAAGCTAGATAGAAACTAAGTCAAGCCAAGACCAGCATTCATAAGTAAGAATAAGCTTCAATGTGTGATTTACTTGGCAGCTGGGTGGCAGCCTCCCCCCCTCAAAAAAAAAAAGAGTAAAAAAAAAAACAACAATAAATGTTAATGTCAGAGACTGGGAATAAATCTCAGTTTGTAAAGTGCTTGCCTCGTAAGCATGAGGTCTTGAGTTTGATCTCTAGCTTCCAAATGAAAAGCCCTATAGATATGGCTGTTTGTAATTCAAGTGCTGGGAATGTTGAGATTAGGGAATTCTGGGACTCACTAGCCAGACAGCTAGTCTAGTCTTCTAGTCTAATCATTGAACCCTGAGTACCAGTGGAANACTCTGTCTCAAGAAAACATGATGGGTAATTTCTGAGGATCAATACCAAAGGGGTTGACCTTTGGCCTACACACACACACATACACATACACACACACACACACACACACACACACACACACACACACACACACACACACAAACTTTGCATAAGAATACCCTGCCTTTGTCAGGGTTTCTACTGCAGAGATAAAACACCATCACCAAAAGCAACACTGGGAATAGAGGATGTATTTAATTTTCTATTTCCAGGTAATGGTCTACCAATGAGAGCAGTCAGGGCAGGAACGCAAGCAAGGCAAGAATCTGGAAGGAGAAGTCGATGCAGAGGCCATGATTGTGTGCTGCTTACTGGCTTGCTCTCTATGGCTTGTTCATCCTGCCTTCTTAGAGCTTTCAGAACCACCAGTTCAGAGGTGGCACCATCCACAATGACTGAGCCCTTCCACATCAATTTTCAAGCAAGAAAATGCACAGGATTTCCCACAAGCCAATATGGTGGTGGGGTTAAATTTTTCAACTGAGGTTCCCTCTTCTAAAATAACGCTAGTTTGTGTCAAGTTGACATAAAACTAGCCAGTATACATACCCTATTACACAAACTGATGATATTCTCAATATTTTATGAAGCTCCAGGAAAAATAATTAAAAATTAGGACCAAATATAATCATAAGATTTGAAAACTCTTATTTGTGCTAATGAGATTATAAATTACATTGCCTAAAATACATTTTTAAAAGTGCATCACTGTAAGTGAATGTTTCTCCAAGTGAAATAGACATACCCTCACTTTTCAAAATGTATTCAATCAACATTTATTGAATGCATAGATAAAATCTAACATTCAAATACTGAAAAAGTAACAGATATTTACTTTAATTTTAATAAACTTACAGTTTACAGTTTCTTGATAATATTTGGTAAGCAAATTTTAAAAATAAAGATAATGGATGTTTCCTGTGCATTCAAATACATTCTAAGCATCATCAGATTTGAACAACACAGGAGTCTGACAAAGATCATTGCCCAAAATACTACAGGTGCCCTGGATTTTTCAAAGGCAAAAATTCTTGACTTAGTTATCATTGAGATCACAATATTTATCTAATATTAGTGAAATAGCCACCCACATCTTTCTAAAATGAACAGCTCACCATACTTCTGTTCTCAAAAAGTTCCCAGTAAACACAGGTGAAGAATTTCCCAGATATTTTCAGTTAGGTAAAATGACTATCATTAATGTCAGAATCTGCAGTTGCCACAAATTAGAGAAAATGCCTTTCCCTATTCACAGTAAACACATCTAATCCTTCACAAAAGATGCTTGTTAGCTTAAGCCTCCTGCAGATGCCCATAATTAGGGTTACATGAGTGACAACTTCTTTTCTGGAAAGTTGGAAATAATTTAGGGAAGATGAAACATTTGAGTCAGAATTGTAAAAATACAGGGTATATATCCAGAAGAAGAAGACCTTGAGGCCATGGAAAGAACTTAAACAATATATTAGAAAAATGTCACAGTCAATAGAAAAAAGAGAATATGAAATGAAAATTCATCTAAATTTAGATATTTCAAAATGTAGTTTAGATAAACTTATGGAGGAGCATAGAGATCTGGTTAAGAAGCATGGACATAGTTACCTGGACAAAGAAGGGTCATTGAAGTCCAGTGTTGGAAACATTCAAAGACAAACCAATCATCCTATAAAGGGATATGGAAACAGAAGCTTTCCTAGTAATGAACACTAGTAGCCTCTGCTGGATAATAATGTTTCTAGATTAAAATACATTTTTAAGTTCAAATGTCCAATATTCCATAACAAAACATTTCACTGTAACTTTAAAACTATGGATAAATTCCCATGCCTTTATAGAATATTCTAGGCAGACAATCATGGTATGGACTGAGGAGATAGGTTGTCCACTTAAGATCCTGCTGCATAGCTTCAGGACCCTGAGTTTGGATTCCCACTCAGCATTAAAAAAAAAATCTAGTTATGAATGTGTTTGTCTGTAACCGAGGACTGATAGGTAGGACAGACAAATCCCTGAAGTTCATTGGCCAGCTAGTTTTATCCAATCAGTGAGTTCTGGGTTTAGTGAGAAACTATCACAAATAATAAGATAGAGAGTAATAGAGGAAGACACTAAAATTTGACCTTTAGCCTCTTCATGCAAGTGTAAAAATGTTGACCCATAC
>LZPO01097396.1:69282-82221 GCA_001675575.1 Neotoma lepida | reverse complement strand
GGTGCTGACAGAGTCAAATGTTATCCTTGTTATTGCAACATAGCTGGTTGATTATGCAATGTGTCCTGTTCACTCATGTTTACATGACCTTGTGTTTGAATCACCTGTCTTGTTTTGAACAATATTGTGCTTATAATAAAACATCCAGTGGATATTGCTTGCTATAACATGCATTTCAACAGGAGTCACTTTTAATTATCCAAATACAGTTTTGGAAGTGGCATTTGTCTCTGAAGGCTACTTGTCAACACAGTATTGATTTATTCTTAGTGTTTTGCATAATAAAATTCAGCTCCCTACAACTTATCATTTCACCACTTTACTTATGTATCTCAGTTTCCTTATGGACAAAAAGAATTGTGCTGTTTCCCACACACCTGCATCATAGGAAAGTGTTCTCTCTTCAGTGACTGTCCACCCACACAAGGAGCTCACTCAGAAACATCTGTTTTTAAATGCAGACACAGGCAGCATCTGCAATTATCCCCTGCCTGAATTTTCTTTTTGGTTTATTTGTTTCTAGATGAGCATGTTGTTTCCTTGTCCTAATTTGAGGTGACTGTGACAGTGACAGGTGTCAGGATGTTCCTAGGAACAGCTCAGGGATGTAACCAGGTGAGTGTTAAATCAGTAGATGCTAAAGACAGTACCTAATGCCTTGAAATATGAAACTTCTCTTACTTCTCTGAGTGTTTATCTGAGTGTACTGGGTGGTTTTGTATCAACATTACACCAGCTGGAGTCATCAGAGGAAGGAGCCTCAGCTGAGGAAATGCCTCCTTGGGAAGCAGCTGTAAGGCATTTTCTCATTTAGTGATCAATCGGGGAGGGCCCAGCCCATGGTGGTTGATCCTGGGTTCTATAAGAAGGTGGGCTGAGCAAGCCATGGGAAGCAAACAGGTAAGAAGTTCCCCTCCATTGCCTCAGCATCAGTTCCTGCCTCCAGGATCCCGCTCTTTTTGAGTTCTTGTCCTGAATTCCTTCACTAATGAACAGTAATGTTGAAGTGTAAGCCAATTAAGTCTTTTCTTCCCCAACTTGTTTTTGGTCACAGTGTTTCATCAGAGTAATAGAAATCCTAAATAAGACACCCAGTAAACATATCTTTGTATGCTACCTTGGAATTACGATTTAGAGTCTTATGGTAAAGAATTCTGATGGCTTATTACAAATGCCTAGGGAAAATTAGGAAGCCTTACAGAAATGCAGTGTATCTTGCAAGGAACAGGACTGAAAACATATACAACACTACCGCTGCCACTTAATTATCACAAGATGTCCTTTGTCAAGAGCACAGAATGCCTCTGAAAACCTGGAGGAAATAGAGACTATCCTCAAACCCTGATCTATGTGTATATGAACTAATCCCTAACCATAGGACATTATCTCTTAAGTCTGACTCACCAATTTTACACAGTTCTTATTTGATAAAGACAGTTGGGACATGGAAAGTAAAATTCAACTTCAAAATGTTATGTTGTTGTATTTACTGTTAAAATGTTTGAAGAGTAAAACTGACCCCATATATATGAAGCCAACCCATGGAAGTTTGTAATCCAATAAAAATAGAAGATATCTTTACTGTTCATTTATTTTGAAAGATCTCAGAGATTTAATTCTGTGATACAAAAGTAAATTAGACCTTTACTTAAAATATAGCAAAAATGCTTCTTCCTTCCACTCACTACACTTAAAATATCTGAAAAGCAACATTTTGGGGAATTAACAATAAAAGTTAAAGCCATATTAGCTGGTGACATATAATAATAAAAATGACCAAGGAGTTTATATGGTTTTTATCATGGGGCTGGAAGATTATACTGTGACCTAATAAATGGTTATTATTAGAGAAAAACATGATGAAATGTTTTATTGAAGTGAAAGATCATTGAACTCGGAGTCAGAGGGCATTGACCTAGTTCTTCCACTGTTGCACAATGAAATGAGCTGCCATGTGCTACTTGAATGTTTTGGTCCTTGGTGTTCTTGTCTACAAATGAATACAAAGGCTGCTGCTTTATAAAGATATATTGTCCAGATAAAATAAAAAAACATATGTAAATGTTTTCAATCTAGAACAATGGTTCTCAACCTTCTAATGCTGTGACCTTTAATGACTCATGCTGTGGTTACTCCCAACCATAAAATTATTTTTGTTGCTACTTCTTAACTGTAATTTTGTTTCTGTTATAAATGATAATGTAAATATCTGTGTTTTATGACAGTCTTTGATGACCTCTCTGAAAGGGTTCTTTGACCCTCAAATAGGTAGTGACCCACAGATTCAGAACTGTCCATCTAGAAAAATATTAAATTATTCAAATATAAAATTAGAATTTTTTGTTTTGCAAAATAATAGGAAGTATGGGCAAGGATTTGTAAGATGACAAGGCACCCAAGCTCCATCTACTCCAGGAAGACATGAATCCAATCATCTTCCAGTAACACATTAAAAACTTGAAGGGACTTTGTTTCACTTGTAGATTCTGTAATAAAGAATGAAGGCAAAGAAGCTGGATGAAGGCTGTCTTAGTTTATTTGGTTATTATTACAAAGAATCATAAGCTGGTTAGGTTTTTTATTTTATTTAAATAACATTTTTTCATTTATTTTACATACTGACTGCAGTTTCCCCTTCCTCCTCTCCTCCTAGTCCCCTCACCTTGCTTCTCATCTCCCCTTCTCCTCTTCCAATCCTTCTTTCTCCTCCATTCAGAAAGTAGCAGGTCTCCCATGGACTTCAGCAAAGCATGGAACAATAAATTGAGGCAGGATTGAGCTCCTCCCCTTGCATCAAGTCTGGGCAAGGTAATCCAGCATGAGGAACAGGTTCCCAAAAGCCAGCTAAGCAACAGGGACAGGTCCTAATCTCACTGCTAGGAGCCTTACAAAGCGATCAAGCTAAACAACTGTCACATGCATAGGGCCTAGGTCGGTCCCATAGAGGCTCCCTAACTTTTGGTTCAGAATCCATGAGCTCCCATGAGTTCAGGTCAGCTATCTCTGTGGGTTCCCCCATCATGAACCCGCTGGCTTGTCCACTCCATCCTCCCTTTCTTCAATAATACTTCTGGAGCTCAGCCCAGTGTTTGGCTGTGGATCTCTGCATCTGCTTCCATCAGTTACTGGATAGAGTATCTCTGATGACAACTAGGGTAGTCACCAACCTGATTACAGTTAGATGGCCAGTTCAGGTACCCTCTCCACTATTGCTAGGAGTCTTAGCTGGGATTATCACTGTAGATTTCTGGGGCTTTCCCTAGCACCAGGTTTCTCCCTAACCCAAAAATGGTGCCCCCTCAGCCCTGGCAAGATATCTCTTTCATTACTCTCCCACTCTGTGTCCTGCCCTAAACCAACCTTCTGCACCTACCGGCCCAACTTACTTCCTCAAGTTCCAATCACTCTATCCCCACCTCCTCTATCACCAATTTACCCAGGAGTTCTCTTCTGCTTCTCTTTCCCAGGGAAATCCATGCATCCCTCTTTAGGCTCTCCTTGTTATCTAGCCTCTCTGGGGCTGTGGCCTATAGTATGTTTATCTTATACTTTACTACTAATATCTACTTATGAGGGAGCACATACAATGTTTGTCTTTCTGGGTCTGGGTTACTTCTTCATTCAGAATGATTTTTTTCTTGTTCCATTCATTCGCCTGGAAATTTCATGAGGTCATTTTTTTTTTACAGTTGAGTAATGCTCCATTGTGTAAATGTATCACATTTTCCTTATCCATTCTTTGGTTGAGGGGCATCTAGATTGTTTCCAGGTTCTGGGTATTAGGAATAATGCTGCTATGAACATAGTGGAGCAACTTTTCTTGTGGTATAATTGAGCATCCTTTGGGTATATGCCCAAGATTGGTATAGCTGAGTCTTCAGGTAGATTGATTCCCATTTTTTTTTTTTTTTTTTTCAGGCTTCCTTTAACAATTTTTTTTTATTAAAACATTTGATATACAACTGCAGGAGAGATAATATACAGATAGTTTGAACATAAATACAAGTTACAAATTCTTATCCTAATAGTGAAATGTTTCACTAAAGCTTACCCAGTGACTGGGCAAAACCCAAACTTATTTTATGCTACAGTCATCCTAGGGTCCTTCCTGCTAGGTAGCCTCCCTGGATCTGTGGGTTGCAGAGTGATTGTCCTTTGGTTTATATCTAGTATCCACCTATTAGTGAGTACATGCCAGGTTTGTCCTTCTGAGTCTGGGTTACCTCACTCAGGATGATATTTTCTAGTTCCATCCATTTGCCTGCAAATATCATATGGTCATTGTTTTTCTCTGTTGAGTAGTACTTCATTGTGTATATGTACCACATTTTCTTCATCCATTCTTCAGTTGATGAGCATCTAGGTTGTTTCCAGGTTCTGGCTATTATGAATAATGCTGCTATGAACATAGTTGAGCATGTACCTTTGCGGTATGAATGAGCGTTCCTTGGGTATATACCCAAGAGTGGTATCACTGGGTCTTCAGGAAGATTCATTCCCAATTTTCTGAGAAACCGCCATACTGATTTCCACAGTGGTTGTACAAGTTTGCACTCCCACCACCAATGGAGGAGTGTTCCTCTTACTCCACATCCTCTCCAGCATAGACTGTCATCAGTGTTTTTAATCATAGCCATTCTGATAGGTGTAAGATGGTATCTCAGAGTCATTTTGATTTGCATTTCCCTGATGACTAAGGATGTTGAGCATTTCCTTAAATNTCTTTCAGCCATTTGAGATTCTTTTTTTGAGAACTCTCTGTTTAGCTCTGTAGCCCATTTTTTAATTGGATTGTTCACTATTTTGATGTCTAGTTTCTTGAGAAACCATCATGCTACTTTCCAAAGAGGGTGTACCAGTTTGCACCCCCACCAGCAGTGGAGGAGTGTTCCCCTTACTCCACATCCTCTCCAACATAAGCTGTCATCAGTGTTTTTGATCTTAGACATTCTGACAGATATAAGATGGTATCTCAGAGTCATTTAAATTTGTATTTCCATGATGACTAAGGATGTTGAGCAATTCTTTAAATGTCTTTCAGCCATTTGAGTCTTCTGTTGAGAATTCTCTGTTAAGATCTGTACCCCATTTTTTAATTGGATTATTTGATATTTTGATGTCTAATTTCTTGAATTCTTTATATATTTTGGAGATCAGCCCTCTGTCAGATGTGGGGTTGGTAAAGATCTTTCCCATTCTGTAGGCTGCCATTTTGTCTTATTGACCATGTTCTTTGCCTTACAGTTTTTCAGTTTCATGAGGTCCCATTTATTAATTGTTGATCTCAGTGTCTGTGCTACTGGTGTAATATTCAGGAAGTAGTCTCCTATGCATTCAAGGCTACTTCTTACTTTTTCTTCTATCAGGTTCACTGTAACTGAATTTATATTGAGGTTTTGGTTCACTTTGCCATGAGTTTTGTGCATGGTGATAGCTATGGATCTATTTGCATTCTTCTGCATGTCGATATCCAGTCATGCCTACACTATTTGTTGAAAATGCTTCCTTTTTCCATTGTATAATTTTGGCTTCATTGTCAAAAATCAGGTCTTCATAGGTGTATGGATTTATATCAAGGTGTTTGATTCGATTCCATTCATCCACGTGTCTGTGTTTATGCCAATACCAAGCTGTTTTTATTACTATAGTTCTATAACAGAGCTTGAAGTCAGGAGCCGGGCGGTGGTAGTGCACCCCTTTAATCCCAGCACTCGGGAGGCAGAGCCAAGCGGATCTCTGTGAGTTCAAGGCCAGCCTGGACTACAGAGCAAGATCTAGGACAGGCACCAAAACTACACAGAGAAACCCTGTCTCAAAAAAACCAAAAAACAAAAAACAAAAAACAAAAAACCAGAACTTGAAGTCAGGAATGGTGATGTCTCCAGAAGTTCCTTTATTGTACAGGATTGTTTTAGCTATCCTGGGTTTTTTTGTTTTTCCATGTGAAGTCTTTCAAGGTCTGTGTAGAATTGTGTTGGGATTTTGATAAGGATTGCACTGAATCTGTAGATTGCTTTTGGGAAGACTGTCATTTTTACTATGTTAATGCCACCTATCCATGAGCATGGGAGATCTTTCCATTTTCTTATATATTCAATTTATTTCTTTAAAGACTTAAAGTTCTTGTCAGATAGGTGTTTCACCTGTTTGGTTAGAGTAACCCCTAGATAATTTTATATTATTGTGGCTATTGTAAAGGCTGTTGTTTCTCTGATTTCTTTCTCAGCCTGTTTATCTTTTATTTATAGGAGGGTTACTGACTGTTTTGAGTTAATCTTGTATCTCACCACATTACTGAAGGTCTTTAACAACTGTAGGAGTTCCCTGGTAGAATTTTTGGAGTCACTTATGTAGACTATCATATCATCTGCAAATAGGGAAAGTTTGATTTCTTCCTTTCCAATTTGTATCCCCTTGATCTCCTTTTGTTGTTTTATTGCTCTAGCTAGAACTTCAAGTATTATATTGAATAAATATGGAGAGAATGGACAGCCTTGTCTTGTTCCTGATTATAGTGGAATTGTTTTGTGTTTCTCTCCATTTAATTTGATGTTGGCTGTTGGCTTGCTGTAAATTGCCTTTATTATATTTAGGTATGTTCCTTTTATTCCTGATCTCTCCAAGACCTTTATCATGAAGGGGTGTTGGATTTTTGTCAAAGGTTTTTTCAGCATCTAATGAGATGATCATGTAAGGTTTTTTCTTTCAGTTTGTTTATGTGATGGATTACATTGACAGATTACTGTACATTGAACCATCCCTGCATCTCTGGGATGAAGCCTACTTGATCATGGTGGATGTTTTTTTTTTAATGTGTTCTTGGATTCAGTTTGCTAGTGTTTTATTGAATATTTTTGCATCAATGTTCATGAGAGAGATTGGTCTGTAATTCTCTTTCTTTGTTGCATCTTTGTATTGTTTGGATATCAGGGTAACTATAGCCTCATAAAAAGAGTTAGGCAATGTTCCTTCTGTGTCTATTGTGTGGAACAATTTATTAACTCTTCTTTGAAATTCTGGTAGAATTCTCTGCTGAAACAATCTGGCCCCGGGCTTTTTTTGGTTGGGAGACTTTTAATGACTGCTTCTATTACCTTAGGGGTTATAGGTTTGTTTAAATTGTTTATTTGTTCTTAATTTAACGTTGGTATGTGGTACACATCAACAAAATTTTTCATTTCTTTTCAAGTTTCCACTTTTGTGGAATACAGGTTTTTGAAGATGACATGATGATTCTCTGAATTTCTTCAGTGCCTGTTGTTATATCCCCCTTTTTGTTTCTGATTTTTATTAATTTGGATATTTTCTCTCTGCCTTTTGGTTAGTTTGGATAATGCTTTTCTATCTTGTTGGTTTTCCCAAAGAACTCTTTGTTTCATTGATTGTTTGTATTGGCTTTTTTTTCTATTTTATTGATTTCTGCTCTAAATTTGATTATTTCCTGCCATTTACTTCTCATGGGTGAGTTTGCTTCTTTTTGTTCTAGAGCTTTCAGGAGTACTGTTAAGTCACTACTGTTAGATTTCTCCAAATTCTTTATGTAGGCACATAGTGCTATGAACTTTCCTCTTAGCATTGCTTTCATTGTGTCTCATAAGTTTGGGTATATTGTGCACTCATTTTCATTGAATTGTGGGAAGTCTTTAATTTATTTCTTTATTTCTTCCTTGACCCATGGTTATTTAATTCAGAGTTGTTCAGTTTCCTTGAGTTTGTAGGCTTTCAGTAGTTTGTGTTCTTGTTAAATTCTAATTTTATCCCATGGAGATCCAATAAGATACAGGAGGTTATTGTTGTTGGTTTTTTTTTAATCTGTTGAAATTTGCTTTGCCATTGAGTATGTGGTCAGTTTTGGAGAAGGTTCCATGAGGTGCTGAGAAGAAGGTATACTCTTTTGTGTTTGGGTAAAATGTTCTATAGAAATCTGTTAAGTCAATTTGAGTCATAACATCTGTTAGTTCCCTTATTACTCTGTTAAATTTCTGTCTGGCAGACCTGTCCATTGCTGAAAATGCCATGTTTAAGTCTCCTACTATTAATGTGTGGGGTTTGATGTGTGATTTAAACTTTAGTAATGTTTCTTTTACATATGTCAGTGCCCTTGTATTTGGGTCATAATGTTCAGAATTGAGACTTCATCTTAATGGATTTTTTTCCTGTGATGAATATGAAATGTCCTTCTTCATCTCTTTAGATTAATTTTAGTTTGAAGTATATTTTGTTAGATATTAGGATAGCTACACCAATTTGCTTCTTAGGTCCATTTGATTGGAAAATCTTTTTGTAAACCTTTACTTGGAGGTAATGCCTGTCTTTGAAGTTGAGATGTGTTTCTTATATGCAGCAGAAGGATGGATCCTGCTTTTGTATCCTTTCTGTTAGCTTGTATCTTTTTATAGGCAAATTGAGTCCATTGATAGTAAGGGATGTTAATAATCAGTAATTGTTAATTCCTGTTATTTTTTTGTTTCAGTGGTGGTGTGGTAGTTTGTGTGTGTTTCTCTTCTTTGGGTTTTGCTGGTGTGAGATTATCTATTGCCTGTGTTTTCATAGCTAACTTCCTTGGGTTGGAGTTTTCCTTCTCATACTTTCTGTAGGGCTTGATTTGTATATAGGTATTGTTTAAATCTGGTTTTGTCATGGAATATCTTGTTTTCTCCATCTATGGTGAATAAAAGTTTTGGTGAGTATACTAGTCCTGGCTTATATCTGTGGTCTCTTTGTGTCTGCAAAATGTCTGTCCAGGACCTTCTGGCTTTTAAAATCTCTATTGAGAAGTCATGTGTAATTCTGATAGGTCTGCCTTTTTATGTTACTTGTCTTTTTTCCTTTACTGCTCTTAATATTCTTTCTTTATTCTGTTTGTTTAGTATTTTGATTATCATGTGGTGAGGGGAATTTTCTTTTTGGTCTAGTCTATTTGCTGTTCTGTAAGCTTCTTTTATCTTCATAGACATGTCCTTCTTTAGCTTGGGAAATTTTTCTTCTATGATTTTGTTGACTATATTTTCTGTGCCTTTGAGCTGAAATTCTTCTCCTTCTATCTCTATTATTCTTATGTTTGGTCTTTTCATGGTGCCCCAGATATTCTGGATGTTTTCTGTTAAGAATATTTTGGATTTAACATTTTCTTTGACTGATGAATCTGTTTCCTCTATTGTATCTTCAATGCCTGTGATTCTCTCTTCAATCTCTTGTATGCTGTTTGTGATGCTTGCATCTGTAGTTTCTGTTGGCTTACCCAGATTTCCCATTTCCAGAATTCCCTGTTTGTGTTTTCTTTATTGCCTCTATTTCAATTTTCAAGTCTTGAACGGTTTCCTTCACCTGTTTGATTATTTTTTTTCTTGGCTTTCTTTAAGGGATTTATTGATTTCCTCTAATTTTTTGTTAGTCTTTTTCTTGATTTCTTTAAGGGAATTTTTCATTTCCTCTTTAAAAGCCTCTATCATCTTCTTAAAGTTATTTTTAAGGTTGTTTTCTTCTGCTTCATCTGCCCTGGGATGTTCAGGTCTTGCTGTTATGTGACCACTGTGTTCTGGTGGTGCCATATTGCCCTTTATGTTGTTGCATGTCTTACACTGCTGTTTACCCATGTAGGTTTGGGATAGTTATAGGTATAGGTGTTTATTCTTGTGATGTCTTTGTTGGATGGATATTTTGTTCATTTTTTGTCTGTTTTTTCTATTGTCTTTTGGTCTGAATGGTCAAGGGTTCTGGTGGTTGTGTAGTCCTCAGGTACAGTAGGGTTGTCTCAGCTGAGGTTCATGGGTGTTTAGGTACCTAAATGCAGCACATTCTCCAGTTCTTCTGCCTTGTGTGAGCTTTACTTGTGCCTATGGAGTTTGTTCTTCCTAGTGGTGTAGGTTGTGACTGTGCCAATAGAGACTGTTCTAACTGGTGTAGGTGGTGCTGATACCTATAGGGACTACTGTTCTTCCAGCTGATGTGAGTGGCCCTTGTGTCTATAGGGTCTGCTGTTCCAACTCGTGTAGGTGGTGCTTTTACCTGTTCTTCCAACTGAAGTAGGTGGTATTTGTATAGGGCCTATTGATGTTGTGGTGGATGGTTGGCCAAGGAGAGGATGATGGGGTCAGTGTGTTTGGGTGACATAGTGGGTCATAGATGTTCCAGAATCCAGTGAGTGCTGGGGGTGTTGGTGCAGCCTGCCCATAGGTCTCTCACCTGTTGGCCTGTTCCATAGCTGGTTTGTAAACAAGAGAAATGTATTTCTTCATGCTCTGGAAAGTAGGAAGTAGAGGATGAAGGCTCTGAAGAACCTGTTGACTGGTTAGTGCTAATGTCTTTCTTCATAGCTGACCATCTTTATTGTCACTCATGATGAAGAAGGGACGAAGGGTCTGCCTGAACATCCTTGATAAAGGCACTAACACCTTCACCTCCCCAGGTGTTGATAATTAAAATTGCATTTTAGTTGTTCCTTTTATTTTGATATTATCATCCAATTACACCATTTCTGCTTTCCCTTTCCTCCCTCCAAACCATCCCATATACTTCTTTTTGCTGCTTTTCAAATTCAAGCCTTTGATTTTTTTCATTAATTGTTGTTACTCATATATACATATGTATATATACACATACACACACTCCAAAAATTATAAATACAGCCTGATCATTAAGCACAATATTACTTAAATTATGAGTTTAGAGCTGACTATTGGGTATTGGATGAATTAGCATGTTCTTCCCTGGGGAAGACTATTTTCTCCCACTTTCAGAATTCCTTACTTGCCTAGAATTCTTTGTATAAAGTTGAGGCCTCACCTCATTAGTTGTTGTTGTTCTTTTTTTATCTGAGTGGCTTTTCAAATAAAAAAGTGTGTGTCAATATGTATTCACACCATAATACACATGTGAAGGTCAGAAGACAACTCTGACTCTGTTCTCTCCTACCACCAAATAGGTCCAAGGGATCAAAGTCAGATTGTCACTGAGCCCTCTGGCCCAGCCAGACCCATAATCAACTCTGAGAGACCCCCAAATACCTGTCCATTTCTATCAAACTTGGAATGTTCATGTACTGTGAAGTGTCCAGATTACTTGATACAAATTTTAGCCTCTGGACATAGTGATTAACAGTGTTAATATAGAATGTTGTACCTAAATGTCCTATATCCAAATCTTTAGTTTCCGTAAAATATTAAAGAGTCTAACAAATGAAAAGTGCAGATACTCTTTTTCACCAATTGCTATTTCATATATATATATATATATAATCCTAAATATAACCTGTTCAGTCTGTATAATGTTATTTATATGAATTAGGTGTATATGTGTATATGTATATATGTATGTAAATATGGGAGTTTGCAAAGAAGAAAAGGAAGGGATAAAGGTAACAAAATTATAATATCAAAAATAGAAAAAAGTAAACATAAAGAATATAAATTAAAAAAATAAAAATAAAAAAATAATCAAAACATGTATATCTCTACATCATTTTCCTTACAGAACTAGTAGTTTATTCCTATAATCAAACACATTGAACCAACAGACTCTTGAAGAATTTCTGTCACATATGACTATCACAGGAAATACATTTTCACCAAATATATTTCCACTTAGTGGATATCTCTTTTGCCAAATCTAAAGCACTTATGCATGTCCCCAACAAAAGATTTGAGTAAATTGTATAAAGGNAAGCCCAGAGATTGTTTACAAATAGCAAAGGAAACATGCATTGGCAATAAATTGGGCAACAAAGACAATGTTGAGGGTAACAAAAACTCTGGTTGAATGACAGTAAGGAGGATCAATACATTCTTTGACAGGTTCTTTAGACTGTATGTATTTACTACCTTGTAGAACAACATCTTAGAATATGTCAAATGAAGATATCTAAGATACAACTATGTAGTGATCATGGAATTAGTGATTTTTGTAGTTTGTGCTCAGTTAATATTTTTAGACTGAAAATGATATATTCACACACAATTTTTTTCTTTGTTTGTTTTGTTTTTCCTGTAAGAAAATTTGTTTGATACATGACCACATAGCTAATACAATGCACAGGAAGTTAAATAGCATTCCTAATTGTTTCAACACATTTATAATTCTAAATTAATCTGTGATCATAAATTTTAATGAACTTATGCCAGGCTATGGTAGTACACACTTTTAATGCCAGCACTTGGGAGGAAGAGGCAGGCTTATTTCTGTGAGTTCAAGACCAGCCTGGACTACAAAAGAGTTCCAGGACAGCTAGAGCTGTTACAGAGAAACACTGTCTTGAAAAACCATAAATATATAAATAAATAAAAATTTTAATGAACTTGATACAAATCAGGCTGTATTCTTTTATGTTTATATTAGATCACAGTAAAAATGTTCCAAAAGAAACCGAATTTTAGAGAAAAATATTTTTTACCAACTAGGAATCCATTTTGTTTCTTCTAGTTTTCTTTTATTGAAAATAGAATATATTATAAATTATATTTGAATATATTGTATTTATATATATAAAATAAATAAATAAAATTATATATATGTATATAAAAGTACAACATATTCTCCTCCCACCACTCCTCCAAGATCCTCCCCACTCCAAATCTTAGCAAATAGTTTTAAAATTTAGTAAGGACATTTCATAACTCCTAATAAACAAAGAGAATGAAGTAACTCAGTTATATTGATGAATTCATCCTTTGAAGAAAATGAAGCCAGATGTTTGTAGCCATCTACCTAGTCTGAGTTTATAGTTTCAATAAGTCAAGTTTGACTAAAATTATGTTGGCTGAATTATTTTTGCCATCCTTCTGGTCAAGGGGCCAGAAAATATCACCAATATGCTAATCATTAAATTTGTTTTTCTGACAAAACCCACGCCCCAACCCCTACCCATCCCCCGCCACTCGAACACAGAGGCTTCCTGAGACTCCAATACAGCTCTCATTGGACCAAGAGGTGAGTGTCTCTTCC
>LZPO01097396.1:41151-56194 GCA_001675575.1 Neotoma lepida | reverse complement strand
GTGTGTGATGCCAACTCTGAAGACCTGAGTTTGGCCAAAAATAGTAAGTGACTCAACAGCATGGAAATTTAGTTCCTTGTCTTATCGTTGGACATTTATAACTATCTATATCACAGTTACAGTGTGAAAATACAAAATTTAATGAAAGTGTGCAATGATACATTATTATGAAAATATCTCATATATTTTAAGAGACTGGAACTTTTTGCCCGGCCTCACAACTAATGATAAATAGTACACCTTGGGGTCACTTAATACTGCTATCCTACTGTATATTCAGCCTGCTTGTCTAACCTGTCATTAAAGGTACTATGTAACAACCAATTTCATTTGCCTTGGATTTCCCATGTGTCTTAGTTAGGTTTTTATTGCTGTGATGAGACACCATGACCATGGCAACTCTTATAAAGGAAATATTTAATTGAGAGAGGTTGCTTACAGTTTCAGAGGTTCAGTCAATTATTGTCATGGCAGGGAACATGGCAGCATGCAGGCAGAGATGGTTCTGGAGCTGAGAGTGCTACAACTTGAAGGCAACAGGTAATCAACTGCCTCACTGGACAGTTGAGTATATGAAGCCTCAAAGCCCACCTGCACAGTGACACACTTCCTCCAACAAGGTTCTGCCCACTCCAACAAAGCCATGCTTTCTAATAGTGCCACTCCCTACAAGATTATGGGATTATGGGGGCCAATTACATTCAAACTATCACACAATGTAATCAACTTTTACAACCTAATCTAATGCATAGCTGTAATCTTAAATTATATACTACTCTTCCATGCAAATGACCAACAGATAATGTATACATGTGTATGTATGATATAGTCAATGTCAGAAACAGCAAATATATGCTGAAAGTGGCCTTGTAAAATGAATATCCAATATAAATGTTGGACACAACATATTGATATTGATTAATAATTGTGATCTAGGTCAGTTGGGGTCCATAATTTCTTCCTATATAAAACTCTATTAAAGATTTTTATAAAGCATCCCTCGGCCCTTCCTCATGATTCTATCTGTGCTGTTCAATAAATATAGAAAAAAAGCCCTTTTTAGGGACACACACACACACACACACACATACACACATGAACTCACAGACATGGGGACAAGGACGGGAAAAACAAAACAAGACAAAATTCAGGCAGGCACACAGAACATAACAGACAGGGAATGACAGAAGACACGGGGAGAGATAAGTGAATAATTAAAATCTGGGGTTATTCAGTTAACTTACACGAAGGAAAATTGCTTTCTATTTTCCTTATTGAAGCACCTATACATTGCTAGTGACTCTGAGTTTATCATACATACAATGCATAAAAATGGATGCAAACATGTAAACTGAAATTTGGATAGGACTTTGTGAAGGAAAAAAAATGCTATCCACATAGAGCCACAAACCTGGAGTGTAAACATCAGAGAGAGGAATATTATATAGAGAGGAGAGTAGTCAATAAAGGACCTCCTTACCCTGAATGTTCAAATATCCTCAATAGCAACTACATATTTTAAATTAATGTATCTACTAGCACTGCCAATAGTTAAAAAATATGCTAATTCCCTAAAAATCTTACTTTTCAATAATAACGAGGAAAGGACAATTTCTGGTTTCCTAAGGGCTTGATTCAATAAGTATTACAAATGTGTAACTCTTAGTGAACACATTAAATAACCCTACAATGTTAAATTGAAGGTAAAAAAAGTTACATAGGAGCTTCTCTTATTTTGTTCTTTTTGCTGATACTGCAAGGATTTAAGATAATTAGATTTATGAAACAACCTAGCAGGAGCTCCCAATTTCAACACCATGACAGGACCATTGATAAAACCTACTCAGGCAGAAACCAAGTTGGAGAGACTGACAGTTTATTACTCTAGTTCTCCTAAGGGAATGGAGCTTTCCTTAGAAAACTGAACCCATCCATCCTCTTTTGAATTGAGAGGTTATTAGTCTTTTTCTGTATTTAAAATGAGCAGGAACTGAACATCTAGATAGTGAGTCTCTCTCTTCATTTACAACTTAGCCTTCTACATATGTTGACAGACATTTTCTAAGGCAGAGACTCCTGGCTTCAGGTTCAGGATAGAGCTCTGACATGATGACAAAAGGAGAAACAAGTTTCGATTTGGTGAAAATGTAAAGAAAATTAAATATATAGTTATAAACTTGGAGGATTGAAATGAAAACTTTGGAATTTTTGCTATTGAATTTTTAGATCTTCAGATTTAATATAAATCATCAGTAACCATTTGACATAAACATAAACTCACATAATCTGCATCTGCATATTTTTTATCTGTTTTTCAGTTGCAGTTATTGAATTTTCTTTGTACACAATGCATTAAACTGGGAATAGACACAGTAAGTAGTGACACACTACATTCAAGTACGGGAAGAGCAAAGAGGCTGAGTATCAATCCTGATTTTAAGGGTGCTTAGTTAAAGACTGCAGGTTAGATCTTTATTTTATTTATTTATTTATTTATTTATTTATTTATTTATTTATTTATTTGTTTGTTTGTTTGTTTGTTTGTTTACTGATGTTTTTTGAGACAGGATTTCTCTGTGTAACAGTCTTGACTGTCCTGGAACTCACTTTGTAGACCAGTCTGGCCTTGAACTCACAGAGATTCACCTGCTCCTGCTTCCTAAATGCTGGGATTAAAGGCATGAGCTACTACCAATCAATAACTTGTTTAATGAGGAACAATCAATAGAAATAAAATGTCTTTATCAAAATGGGAAATTAGACACATAGATGTAAATTTAATTTTCAAATGCTCAGTCTGTGATGCTGAGAGCATATCCAGGCCATATTTAAAAGCTAATGTAAAGTAAGGGCCAGTATTATAGAAGCAAATGCGGCCAGGCATGGTACATTAAGCAATTGAAACTAATTAGTAAGATGTTTGAAGAACAGAAAACTTGGTCTTAAATTGGTGATGGTAATTATACATTGTTTTAAGCCTTTTGTGATTTTAATCAGAATGTCCATGTATTATGCATATCATTTATCACCTATTAAATCTTGAACAATGTTAGGGATAGAGATAAAACAGTGAAGGATAAAGCCCAATTCTGCTTACCATTCTGTTAGTGGGGAGTTTAACATTCAGACTTTACTGAATACCTGTAAAATACACAGAGCTGGTCTTAGAAGATGAATAAAAGTTATCATCATTATGCTATTGGTACAAAGAGAGTCACACAGATATAAAGAAAAGAAGCATCTTATAAGAGTAACAATATTGAATCTATGGGGAGGTGATAGGTGAAGAAACAAAACCCTTGGCTCCTTGGGAATGAAGAATCTAATACTATAGAAAATATTAGATCAAATGTACTCTGACTAATACATAACAATGATGCCTTCATCTCACTGCCTCTGCTTGGGTAAATAGAGTAAACAGTTGTAGTAAGGCTCCTTTCACAATATGACTTTCCAACACTATTATAAAAGATAGAAAAGACCATTCCTCTTTTTAAAGAGCATTTTCTTTTTCTAGGCACAGATGATAATTAATACATATGTGTAATAGTGTCATACCTGGTGACTGATACCATATTATAAAATTTTTTACTTTTTTTCATAGTATTTACTGTGCCATCTAGGGAAGAGGAGGATGTTTGTTTTTTGTGTTTTCTCTTTATCTATTTTCAATAATGTCTTTGGATTGTCTAAAAGGAGTCAAAGATAACCTATTTCTGAATCCCCATAAATAGGTTTCACTGCTCCCAATAAGTTTGCAAATCTGTAAATTTTTCATTTAAAGATATGAAGATTGCTGGACAGTGGTGGCGCATGCCTTTAATCCCAGTACTCAGGAGGCAGAGGCAGGTGGACCTCTGTGAGTTCCAGGTCAGCTTGGTCTATAAAGCAGGTCCAGGATAGTCTGTTACACTGAGAAACTCTGTCTCAAAAACCAAAAAACACAAAAAAACAAAAATAAAGATTAATTATTGGTGATTTAGAAAAGATGCCAAAGATGTTTTAACTTTTATATTATTTAAACTCTGATTTTTAACACTCAGAAAAAGGCCAATTGACATTAATTTTACTACTGAGAACCATAATTTACACAACAAAATGCACCTGGTCAATTGCATTATTTCTGGTGCAATTTGCCTAAATTACTATTTCCTAACTAAAATTTAATATTAGGGTTCCAGACAAAATGGCTCAAAACACATCACTTTAGTATGGATACACAGGAGTGTATTCAGAGTNAAAGTCTCTTTGACCTACTCCTTCCCTTAGGCAAGTCATAGAATCCAGCATTTCTCTTCTCAAAGGCATGCCACAGAAATCATAATTTCTGTAAGAAAGATAACAAAACCTGCAACGACCATTCTCTCTCTCTTCCCTTGATGAACCTCATTCTTTATGGGTCCCACTCCATAGTCAAAAGAAGGAATGTTACACAGAGAAGGCAAGACAACCTAAATAGACCCAGGGTCTTCTGTGGGAGCCCACAAAAGTTTTCTAGTTAGATCTGAGCTTGCTTTACACAGCAGGGCTGCATTAGGGGATGGCTGGACCATATGCAAGATCACCAGGTGTTTAGGATTGTCTACACTTGGCTGTGCTGGGAAGGTCTTTTCTCCCTGTTCAAGAGTACCCTGGGGGAGTAAGAGGGAGCTGGTCTCCTTCAAATGGTGCCCAAACAGGGACCAGGGACTTGGAGGAGAAAGTTCCACAGAAAGAAGTTGGACCAGCTCAGTTTTGTAGTGAAAGTAAAGGTGGAGGTTTTTATTCTCAAGAAGATGAAAAATTGGACTGGAAGGATTCTGAATATAAGACTGTAGCATAGATTTCTTGCTATCTAGGTTTCTTTCTTTTTCTCACCACTGTATCTTTCTATCTAAAGGAAAAAATATAAGGTAGTATAGGAAAAATTTAGAAATATGGTATAAGAAAAAGTAGGCAGCAAGACAGAAAAACTAGGTCCTAAATTTTCTACTATGAGGCTGTGAATGCTATCTGGGAAAAAAAAAATCTATCTTCTTTGAACTTAACAGGCAGAAAAAAGATTCCTATGGAAGCTTTTGGCCTAGGGACAGCTAAAATGCTAAGTCCAAGCAGCAGAGGAAAGAGATTTCCCCCTGCAGCAGCTATGGACAAAGAATTAGTTTCCTCTTGGCCATTGAAGCCAAAGTTTAGAGAACAGAAGTCTTGGAAAAACACTTAACAACCTCTCTCTAAAAACTAAAAAGCCCTTCAAAACTTACTTTCTCAGTTTCTTTTTGTAAGGTCAAAATTAGCTTCATGTGGAACAATGTGGGAATTCACCTTGGTTTGCTCTAAGAAAAAACAGAAAGATCTCTTGGAAGAGGGCAAAACCTCTCTCCTAGCCTTTCTTTCAAGCCAGGAAAGGCAGCAGTTACAATCCCTTGAGGTTAGATAGAACTTAGCCATAAACTCTTGAGAGAATCACCTGTAATGGCTTTGGAAACAGTAAACCCCGCTTGGACTATGGCAAATCCTCTCTCCTAGTAAAAACAACACCAGAAGTTCCCAGTGGTTACTGCTTAGCAAGAGAGTGCAGGCAGAGAGCTGAAGCAGGAACAGCTTTCACCAAGATGAAGCTGCAACAAAAGCGGTACAGAACCTGGGGAGGGGCAGTAAAGCTGAGCCTCTCGGCTGTGGACATCTGTGGCATCAGGGGCTTTATAGCTGGGGAGGAGATAAGCCATGACAACTATCCAGGAGAAAAGCTTTTTTTCTATTAGGAAAAACAGTCTCTCTGAAAGGGCTGGGGAAAAGCTTTGTTTCAAGTTTCATTTTCTTTCACTGACCCTGTAATTGGAAAAAGCAAGCCCAGAAGAAATTTTACTTCGGGTCTGGAGGGACTTGCCTGAGTTGAGTATGTGCAAGTGGGTGGGTGCACTCAGCATTGGGAGCAGTGTCAGGAAGGGGGGATGCCTAGCAAGACCAGCTCGGGAGAACAGAAATCTCTAGATTCCCCCCATGGTGAAAAGGCAGGAGGCTTGGTTTAAGCCTCCATGCTGAAAACAGAAACTAGACTTTGGCTGTGTAAAGGGAAACAGAAATGGCAGACTTTAAAGAATTATGGGAAATGGAGTCTAAAAGGTAGCTTGTAACAGCAGGCTGTTAGAGAGAAATGCATTCTGGGAAATGTAGTTTTTCAGCTCAAGATGGCACTACTGTCCAAAAGCTTTTTTTTTTTTTTTTTAGCTCACAATGAAATTTCTTTTCAAAGCAATGTTAGAAAGCTTAGCCTTACTTCTTGAGAACTAAGATCAGATGACAGCTTGCCTCTCAGGAGTTGATTTAAAATGCTAATACAATTTGTTAACAAGCCACTTTAAAATCCTTAAAGCAAGGGAAAGCAGTCCACACACTGAACATTGCTTTAGATATGAAAAAACTTATGGGCAAATAAAAAAGTTCTTTGCCTCTTGAACAAACAGCCTGCAATGAATGATATTGAAAATCTAATAGAGAGACAGGAAAGAGGTATTCAAAAGGAAATGACTGCTTTATAGATGGGGAATCATGCTTCAAAAAATTTAACTGTCTTACAAAATAGAGTTGCCTCACTTGAAAGTTCTCTATAAGAAAACAATGCTAAATTAGAATGTTTGTTTAGTGAATGCACTGTTTGTGAGAACAGTATGAGTTAAAAAGCTAATGGTTGGAATATATCACAGCTAATAATAATAACATCAGGGGTTGAGAAGCTAATGGAGTGAAAATATTAAATCATGAAAATGTTCTTCCTCAGAGTAAGCTAATGAAGAATATGTTTCATGAAAGAACATCTATGTTCTTGACTCCTTTGAATAGTAGCAGTTTTGGTTAACAAATAAACTTGCTAAGAAATACTGGGCTAATAAATACCTATCAGATACATTAGCATTCTTAAAAAAAAACTCATGGCAAATACAGCTTTAAAAAAATAAATTAAGAAGGTGGAAAATTGTCTCAGAGTTTGGTGATGAGTGTGAAAAGCAGCTAAAAAAATGCTCCTGATACAAAGGTTCCATCTTGGAGTCTGGAGATAGTAGGAGTATAAGGAGGCCACCAGACTGCTGAGGAGTTTGGGATGAAGTTTAAGCAATGTTTTTGGTAGACAGAGGAACCTGATGAAAGCTGCACGTCTAGAACCCACTCCAACTTAGACAATTATCTTCTTCTGTTGGGAAATTGACTGTTGAGTTGCCAGATAAACAATTCAGAAACAGAATATTCCTTAGAAGACTTTTCTTCTCATTGTTTTTCTTCCTTTTTGGGTTTTCTGTAAACTGAAATAGCTCTTAATAGAATGCATAAATTACTATTTAGCGACAGAACTCACTAAATCCCAGGGTTGAGGAAGAGATATTAAAGAATTAGACTCTTGTTTCAAACTCTCAAGAACTTTGAGAATATCAAAACTGACTATAAACTCTGAACTTTAGAAATGATTTGCATACTTCTTGTCTTGTTAATTGTTTAGCTAAGAAATTTCTTACAGCTGTTAAGAAATATCTTATAGATGTTTGTTAAGTTCTGTTAAGAGTCTTTCTAATAGTTCTAAGAAGTATATTTGCTATGGTAGTCCTATCTGCTAAGAGATTCTTTCTAGTGTAAGTTAGTTCTGCTAAGGGTCTTTATAGTTCTACGAAATCTCTCCTAGATACTTTCTAAGTTAGTCCTGTAGTTTCTTTATGAATATAGGCTTATAAGAAGTATAAATAAGTATACCAGAATTATGTTGAGGTTAATGAACCAGAGTTTGGTAAAAAGCTAAGGGAATCTTCAAGTTGGATGTAGTTTATTGGATGCAGTTCACATCAAGAATTTTAGTTGAAAAGGGGCTTTGCACAGCTAAAATTGTTATGGACATCCTGAGACCCATTCCAAAAAAGAAATGTCATCTCTGTCATCCTCTACTCCTGTACTGGGAGATGTGGCAGCCTTGGAAATCACTGTGGAGGTTCTAAGCTCAATAAGAACCTGGGCCAGAGCTGAGTTAAGCTCAGTACTCCTTCCCACCAGAAGCTGAGAGTTAATGATGGGAATCTTTCTCTTGATAGCTTCCAGCCTTAGACAGAGTATGGTTGATGGAAAACATATCTCCATGACAGGTAATAGAAGAAATAATCACAGAGAATGACCTAAGACAGACCTCAGTCTATCTGATGGAGCCTTAGGGGCTCCTTAAAAAATTAAAAGGAGGGACCTGTGGGAGCCTACAAAGGTTTTCTGGTTAGATCTGAGCTTGCTTTACACAGCGGGGCTGCATTAGGGGATGGCTGGACCACATGCAAGATCACCAGGTGTTTGGGATGGTCCACACTTGGCTATGCTGGGGGAGGTCATTTGCCTCACCTCTTGGCATCCACTTAAAAAGCCCTTTAGTAGTGACAGAAGGGGCTGGTGGATTGAGACCCAGGCCCTCCGGAGGCTATCCTATGTTTTCTATCTGTCTCCCTCCTCTCTCCTTCTATCTATAAATTTATCATTTCTCTCTGTTCAAGAGTACCCTGGGGGAATAAGAGGGAGCTGGTCTCCCTCAGTCTTCCCTATTCCAATATTATGAGATCATCCTATCGTCCAATCACTTTCCATCTGACCATCATTCTTCTTGGAAACTGAACTTAAAGTTGTCCTGGGTTTTTTGATTGGGCTTTCTGGTTGACTTGTCTTTTAGGATGTGGTGTTGAAACACTTCTAATGGGTAAGGAAGGCATCCTGCACCTACATTAACCATCTTCATATTAAAATATTATTTTATTAGGCAAGCGAAATACTTGAGCAAAATATTTTGCCTAAATTACCTCACTCACTATTTCATTTCATAGGCTGACAAGATAGCTCAGTAGGTAATGTGGTTATCCTACATACATGAGAACCTGAGGTTGATTCCAATCCCAGAAGACAAATTGTGTCACACACTAACAATCCCAATTCTGAGGAAATGAAGACAAGTACATCTCTGGGGATCACTGGCCAGACATCCTAGTCTACTCAGACAGTTTGAGGTCAGTGAAAGACCTTGTGTCAAAAAACATGGTAGACAACCCTGAGGAACAATACCCACTACTAACCTCTTCACAGACAGACAGACAGACACACACACACACACAGAGTTTCAATTTATGTTGTACAAGCCAGCTTAGAGGCATATTTACTATGTGCATGGATAAATTTATAATATCCATTAATTACATGTTTTGACTGTACCTGACTAGTATCTCTACATTTTTTTCCTGTTTTTGAAATCGTTCACTCATCACATGTCAAACATAGGAACTCATTGAATACAAAGTCCTACACACATTCAGTTTGGATTTAAAACCAGGAAGCAATTATAACCTTGAGAAACTCATAACACAGTAAAATATATTTTTGTAAGATGGATTTTCTAAATGGTCTTGTTAAATAAAACACAGAGACAGAGATAGGGGTGAAAGTCTGACAGAGATCAGAGGAGTTAGGAACAGCTACCAGACTCACTTTAGACTGCCACCACCACTTCAAAAATGGAGAGAGAGTTCCACTTCCTTATACCTCCACTTTTATATCCCTTTCTGTTTTGTGCTGTCATTGGCTCTTTCAGCCTAGCTACATCATTTCCT
Organism: Neotoma lepida; assembly: GCA_001675575.1. Classification (NCBI taxonomy): domain Eukaryota; kingdom Metazoa; phylum Chordata; class Mammalia; order Rodentia; family Cricetidae; genus Neotoma; species Neotoma lepida. The sequence goes on along the minus strand of LZPO01097396.1, from coordinate 46,598 downwards.
CCTATGGCCCACTTCTGTCACTTCCTGCCTGTCTGTATAGCCCTCCAGAATTCTATGGTTGATGCTGGGATTAAAGGCATGTGTCTTCACTCTTGACTATTCCTAGTGTGACCTAGAACTCACAGGGATCCAGACAGACCCTGCTTGCTAAGTGATAGGATTAAGGGCGTGTGCTAATTTTGCAAGGCTATCGGCTGACCTTGTTCCTCTGATCTTCAAATAAATTTTATTGGGGGACATAGATAAAATACCACCACATATTTTCATTATAATTATCAATCCTGTAAGTTTCAGTGGATTGCACATTTCTAATAGGCAGACTTCTGTGCTGCTTTTTATTTTTCTGCATCTCTTTTATAGGAGAAACCATTGTATTTTTGCATTTATCTTCTCTTTTTCATTCTCTAATGAATCCTTTTCCATCAGCACTCTGTCCTACCACAGACAATGCTTTTATCCTTGGCAACAATGACCTCCACCTCATCAAACCACTGCAGATGTTATCATGGTGGCCTTCAGCAGGCAGCAGCTTCTGATGGAATGATCATTATTTCCAAATAATTTCTATTTGGAAAGACTTTCTTGCCTTCACCTACATTGTAGACTGTTGTTTGTTTGTTTTTTTTTTTCAAGACCTGCCACTGAGCTCCCAAATAAGTCACACATGGAGACTTATTCTCAATTATCAATTTTCAGCCTTATTTTGGCTTGTTTCTTTCCAGCTTTCCTTAACTTAAATTACCCCATCTACCTTTTGCCTCTGGAATTTTCCTGTTCTCTTACTTCTGTAATCTTAGTCTTACTCTGCAGCTTGCTAAGCAGCTGTGTGGCTGGCCACTGGAGTCTTCCTTCTCTGGCTACTTCTTTTCTCTCCTCTTAGATTTTTCCCTCTATCTATTCTCTTTGCATGCCAGCCCCACCCCTCTTTTCTCCCGCCTTGCTATTGGCCATTTAGTTCTTTATTAGACCATCAGGTGTTTTAGACAGACAAAGTAGCACAGCTTCACAGAGTTAAACAAATGCAACATAAACAAAAGTAACACACCTTAAAATAATATTCTACTACACTAGCCCTTCATATGCTCCTGAGCTTTCTGCCTCACTGAGTGTTCCACACCTCCCTGACAATTCAATTTTAATATGGTACAGGGTCTAGATTGAGGCTAAATGTTCATTGTCTCTTGTTAATGACGGCTAATTTTTCAGCCTCAGAAAACAGCTAATCTATTATCTCAGTAAAGCAAAGGTTTCACTTCCTCAGATTCTTAATGCAAATATATTACATGAACAGCCCCAATGCTCTTTGAAGAACCCTTAAACTTCTCTCTGAATTTTACAAGCTAGGAATTTCTCAGAATTTTGATCTTTGAAACTACCACAGAGTAGCCCATTATCTCTGAACACTCAACAGTTTTTCCAGTTAAAAGTTCCAAATTCTAGCACAATCCACCTGAAACACAACCTGGTCAGGTCCATAACAGCACTGCCTACCTTCTAGTGCCAGTTGCTGTCCTGGTTTGAGTTTCTGTTAGTGTGGTAAAATGCAAAAAAAAAAAGCTGCTTGGGGAGGAAAGGGTTTCTTTGGCTTATGTTTATACTTCATAGCAAGCTTCAGCTACTATTCTTATACAGGGTAAGCCTACTTGCCCAGGGATTGCACCACCCATGGTGGGTCAGCCCAATCTCCATCAATCATTAACCAATAAAATGCCCCACAGACTCAACAACAGGCCAGTCTGATTGAGGCAATTCTTCAATTAAGGTGTCTTTTCCCAGGTGATTCTAATTGTGTCAAGTTGACAAATGCTAATCATTACAATGCACATAGANATATTTAGCTTTATGACTAATGCACAGTATATTTTAAATAACCTTTGTAATGAAGCTAGTGTATACGTTTGCCAGTACAAAAATCAAATTTCATAGTCAATAGATGAGTATTTTAAACATATTTGATTTTATATTAGTCTGAATTTTACTCACAGTATTGTCCTATTTTGGATGATAAATTATTTAATCAAACTATTCATACTATACATTAAGCAATGGAAAGGCTTTATTAGGCTATTTGTTTACTTTATATAGTTGTTTCTTGATACTATAAAGGAAGTTTATACTTCCTATTTGAAATACTTTGATATAAACATTTTCTATTGTTTGAAAAANATCTTCCTTTGCCCATTATAAAAAGTTGATTGTGACTACTCAAAAGTGAATAATTCAGGCATACTTTTTGTTCTCATTGAATGTTGTGTGTCTGAAATATAAATATATCCTCATATATGTGTGGGTAAAATGTATGTTATATATATTATATACATAAAATATAACAATATTTAATTGACAGTTGTGATATAGACACTCAAAGAAACTATACAGTAGGAAATATACAATAAAGATTTAGATATAAAGTAAATTGTCTCTCAAACTACACTTATCATATTTTGAAAACTAAATTTATTTATACTAAACATATTTTGCTATTTTTCTTCCTATTGTTTCCATGCCAATTCAGCTAACTACAAACAAATAACTTTCACCTTCTTTTAGTAAGATTAAGAAGAAAAAATTGTCAGAAGCAGTCAACATATAAATGTAGTCTTTTATCCATGTTTGTAGCAGTTATGGTCTACAAAGTTGGCACAAAACATTAAAAGAAAATATGGGAAAAAGAGCTTGCAAGATGGCCTAGAGATAAGGAGAATTCACTGCTTTTCCCGAGGACCCATGATTGACTCCCAGCACCCATGTTAGGTGCTAGCTTAGGACTAGCCAGAACATTAGCTCTAAGCCTAGGGGGCCCTTTAAACAGTAATATCTCTAAAAACTAGCACAAAAATATGAAAATTGAGGGATTCAGTGTGGAGTCAAGGAAAAGATATATATGCACTCCTATGAAAAAAGGTGAATGTGTATACTTACATGATAAGTGACTCTTCGTTGCCTTATGCAGCAGGCAAAACCATCATAATTGTGAATTTTGTGTTCACAGATAAAATTTTGGCAAACAGAAAAATTCATGAATATATATTATACTAATAATGACAATCAAATTAATGCAAGCAAACAGACCCACTGCATTGGCAGAACTGGTCATGATAATGAGTATTTTCGCACAGGAATTGAAAGACTCTAGCAAGTCCATGCATGGCAAACACAAGCCTGAGCATGGCAAACATGGTGCTGGAAGTTTTTTGCCTTTTTCCTTTCACTCCTATTCCCTCTACCTTGCTAAACTGTTATATTACAATCCTAAAGCTCCACTAACATCCATTAACTTATTTGACCACTTCTTTCTCCTGAACTGACCACCAAGTCCAGCTATCAAAGTATTGAAGATGAGCAATCAAAAGCCCCCTTTTGGCTACCCTAATTAACATGCCCAATCAAAACAAACCAACTCATGCTAACACAGGGTTTCTTACTTTTCCTTTATAAACTGTCATTTGCCTACAGGCCACATCTGCCTCCTCTCTATCTAGAGGTAGTCCTTTGTCCCTCTGGGACAAACCATCCTTCCCCACTCCCTTGTCTTCTTCCCCTTCTCACTCATCCTCTTTCACCTGTCTTTGTCTCTTATTCCCTGACTTCTGTGNCTCTGGGGCAAATAAATCTTCTGTGTGCTCAGAATTTGGTCTTGGTGTGTCCTGGGCTGTGCTTCCTTTCAGGAATGCCAGAGGCTCCAATCAATTTCCTCTAGAGGATTAACTTTTTATTTTGCTTTTCACATTGGCTCTTGAAGTATTCAGTTCTAGTTCTTATTTTTTTTTTCCTAACAGAAAATTTTAGAGAAAAAGAGATATACTCCCTCAAAAAGAAATTATCCACAGAAGTATTATGAGTTGAGAGAGGTCTTACCCCTAGAGGAAGACATTTCAAATTATGTTATTAAAAATGTAAATACCAAACACAGAAAACCATAAAATTAAATGCCCAATCTTGTACAGCTACATCATCCCTGCTGCATATTTTACACTGTGTGGTGATATTTTATCTGTGTTCCCTAATAAAATTTATCTGAGGGTCAGAGAAAAAACGGGGCTGCCAGCCACTAGTAGTAAAACAATAGCCATGCAAGTTAGCACACGCCCTTAATCCATTTGGTTCTCTGTGACTCCAAGGTCACATGGGGAACTAGCAGTAGGAGGTGGTGGCACACGCCTTTAATCCCAGCATCANCCTTAGAGTTCTGAAGNTCCATGCAGACANGACAGGAAGTGATGTAGCTTGGTGCGGATAGGAAATTAGTTAGCAGATGGACAGGCATAAAAAGCCAGGTTAGACCGGAAGTCTCTCTCTTCTCTTCGCTTCGCTCCTTGGAAGTAGAGGCAGCATTGGTGAGGTGAAGCTAGTGGTGGCTTGCTCCTAATTCCTCTGATCTCTGTCAGATTTTCACCCTTATTTTTTGTTCTGTGTGTTTATTAATAAGACTGGTTAGAAGTTCATCTTACAAATGGCGTGCCAACGTGGGGCTTTCGAATTTCCATAAGGCCTAAAACAGTTTAAAAAGGGCTTCTAAATACGCAATAATTGAGCTAAAAGCAGCTTTCTACTTCATGTCTCATGCAGCCACTAGACACCACACCATTCAGGCTTGAGTGCATCATGGTGGATTCCCGCTGTGGTACACAGTGGTACACAGCGGATGCAAGCCACACAGTACTCTGCATGGTGGATTTAGCTTTTGCTAGTTAAAAAAAAAGGTTTCTGGGCTACATGCTGCTGGATTGGAGACATAGACCTACTGTTTCTCATAGTCGACAGTGAACATGTTTTCACCATAGCTGGCGGTAAATGTGCTTCCGCCATGTTGAAATGCTAAAGTGGGTGGAGTCACAGCCAGGGCTGCAGCTGCTTCTGTCCTACCCCTGCAGTTTGGAGCAGTGGATTCACAATGACACAGATTCAGATATAATAAGACTAAATGGTTTACATTATGTGTTAAAAATGTGCATGGGCTTGTGAGAGAAACAAAAAGGAGTATATGCAGTTATATAAAAAAATAGTTTTAAAAAATAAAGTCTTTAAAGAGACAGTAAAGGTAATATAAAAAATAAGCCATGTAAAGATGGCTATTACACAAAGAATCTGGATTGTGTTGTTTTTGGGATTTTTAACTATAGAGAAACATTTGATTGTAAAAGCTGCTGAGATAAATCAATATGTACATTTTAAAGAGATCTCAATTTCAAGATTTATGTCTAAGGATACATTGTTTTGGAAAAAGGGTTCTGATTTTGTTTCCACAGAAGATGAGAACCTATGGATTGATTCCAGGCTAATATGGTTTGACCAGTCGAGAGCCCCTGAGAGGCCCAAATGATCTAACATCCAGAACGACTTCAAGACAACTGGCACAGACAATGCAGCTACTCCAGTCAGGACTTGACCATAATTCTTAATTTTCTCAGGATCCCCATAAGAATACAGCGCCCCCTCTATCAGCA
>LZPO01097396.1:23635-39788 GCA_001675575.1 Neotoma lepida | reverse complement strand
TGCCAGGGCCATAGTTTAAAAATGATATAAGCCTCTGTGTGTTTATTTGGGTCTAAGGGCCATGGGAGCCGGGCGGAACCAGGACTTTCATCTATAACACTGTATAGCTAATTAAATTATAAATGCTTTTCAACACCCATGCCATGAAGTATATTGCCTTATGTAACAAGAATTTTAAATGGTCTTATTAACAAACAAAACAAAACTTGGAGCCAGATATTGGGGTGAATACTGAAAGATCAGAGGGAGAGAACAAGCCACAGCTAACCTCACCTTGCCAACTCCTGCTGATCTTGTTTCCTCAGATTGAAAGCCTCTGAGTCTTCACCCAAATAGTTCTCAGCTGAACTGCTACTAAAAAGCCTAAAAGCTTAAAAGCCTCTAGTTTCTGGTCCCCATGCCTTATATACCTTTCTGCTTCCTGCCATCACTTCCTGCGATTAAAGGCATGTGTTCTTCCCAAGCAAAGCTATGGGATCTCAAGTGTTGGGATTAAAGGTGTGTGTCACCATGCCTGGCCCTGTTCCTGGTGTGGCCTTGAAGTCACAGAGATCCACGTGGATCTCTGCCTCTCAAGTGATAGGATTAAAGGCATGTATGCCACCACTGTCTGGCCTCTATATCTAATCTAGTGGCTGTTCTGTTCTCTGATCCCAGATAAGTTTATTTTGTTAGAACACAAATAAAATGTCACCACAGCCTTATAATTCAAAACATGACTTTTCTTAACCTCTTAATGTCTATCACATATTTTCCTTTTAGTTTCCATATCCTTTTTAAATATGTGTTTTTATTATATATCTGTGAGTGTTTTGTCTGCATACATATAAGTGCTAGTAGAGGCCAGAAGAAGGCAGTAGATCCCATTGCAATTGGAGATGAGAACAGTTGCCAGCTGCCTTGTGGGTGCTGGGAACCAAGCCTGGGTCCCCTAAAAGAGCAAGAGTTGTTAACTTCTAAGCCATCTCTCTAGCCCTTCAAGATCCTTCTTTATACATCTTTCATTCAGAATTTAATGAAAGATACTATATTTATTCAGGGTTTAATCTCATACTTTTTTCATATGATTTATCAATTGTGCTTATACTTGTCTTTTTTCATATCTGCGTGATTTTTAAGAATGTCAGGATTAAACATCATTATTTCTGTATTTTGAATGAAGAAACAGTTGGATAACTGTTTATGCCAACAAAGAAGAATCTCAGANTCATGTACAACTGTGATTTTTGATTATTAACATTCTCCATCATGTTTCTTTATTATTTACCATCATCAGTTACCCTATGTATATTTTAAGTTTTCTTATTTTGTGCATTTCTCTCAGAACTCTAGAAACTATGCTCAATAAGGTAGAGTTTTCTCTGCTTTGCTCCTATATTTCAGAACCAAGAATGCTTGCTACATTATATGTTGTGGAATATTATTTTAACTAAGCAAAGATGTATTACATTTGTTTGTGCTATTTTATTAATGATGTAAAGATGTACTACATTTGTTTCACCTTGCCTGCCTAAGGCAGCTGATTGGTCTAATAAAAAGCTAACCAGCCAATAGCTAGGCAGGAGAAGGATAGGTAGGGCTAGTGGGCCTCCTTAGGTCAAGTATTCATAATTACTAATAAGTCTCTGTGTCATGATTTGGGAGCTGGTTGGTGGCCCAAAAGAAAAAGCCTGTTACAATACATATTTATTGAGTGACTAAACAGCATATTGAGACAATTTCTTGTTAGCATTGGGTGCCTGAATATGTTAAAGATGTATCATCAAAGAATTATGGCTTTCATTTACTAGGCACTTACCAACAGTCATATATTGTTCACACATGATCTCATGACTGGATTTCATCATAGTGAGTAGGAGTAAAACCATTCCCTGAAAGAGACCTCCTGACTTGAAACACAATCCACACATCCTTTCACCTCAGAAAGTTTATGCAGATCTTCTCAAGTCTCCAGCTGTTGTATTATAGGTTAATTACAATAGTATTTATCTAATAAAACTCTTCAATTGCTCCTCAAAAATGATGCTAACTCTAAGTCAGAGTATTCCCTACAATAACCCAACCTGCTGTGTAGAATACAGAGGAATGTGAAGCCCAGTGAGATTATGAAACATGTGATGATCACAAGGCAATTTACAGTAACAACCTTACACCACAATGAACCCAAACTTGCATTCCTAAATTAACCAATATATTGCCATTTGGAAAATAATTTTAAAGTCAGGAGAAAATAGTGCCTTGTACTTAATTACTTGTGTGTAATTAAATGGGGATTTCCAATGGAATGCCTTTTGTTACTTTAGATTTCAGCAAAGAATGATGAAACTGTCCATGCCCAGGAGTTTAGCTTATATGAGTTAGAAAATAAGACCCTAGACACACAGGGTATATAATATGCCAATAACACACGTTGACCAATTTGACTAATACTATCCCAGAGTGTAGCCATCTTCTCTCTCATTCATTCCTCCTTCCCTTCTGCTCTCATCCTTCCTCAATATTTCCATGAAACTTGTTCACATTCACAGATTGACATTTAGTCATCTGTATGTGAATGACTGCTGAGATTGGTTTTTCTAAGTTTCTATGTTGCAATGAGTAATGAATCATCAGATAAACATGATTCTGTATAAATTTATATCTGGATAAAAATATAAAGATATAGAAAGAAAAAGCAAGTCAATAGAGATGATGGGAGTAGAAAGAACTAGGAATGCTTGGGCCACTGGTGCTAATTTTTCAGGAAAAAAGCAATCTGTTAGGAATGTTTTTTAGAAGTCTACAGCTTTAATGCCCCCAAAGAGCCATGTTAATCCATCTGTCTATTCTCATTTTTATTAACAGAAATAAGATCACTGGGTTAGCTCTTATTTATAAAAAGAAAATGAGTGCAGGATAGTGAGTACCTGATTACAGTAGAATCTCTGAAATCTTTGCCAAGTTTTTCATACTTTATGTGGAGAGAAGGAAGAGTAGGAGGAGGGGAGAGAGAGAAAAAAAGATAAAGAGGTAGCAAGAGAAGGGGGAGTCAGAGAATCTGAGCCCACATTATTTTTCTCCAATCAAAGACACTAACAATATCTTTGCGTGAATCAGTTGTTATTAATTCTTTCTTTGATTTTTTTCAATCTTCAGGTGTGGTTATTAATAATGTCTGTGTATTGCCACTGATTTAATTTTTCTTATTTTATAATTTTATGTATATGGGTGCTTTTTTTTCTGTATGCATTTTTATGTACCATTTGCAATCCTGGTGCAAACAGAAGCCAGAAGAAGACCTGGAACTGGAGGTACACATGGTTGTGAGCCACTGTGTGGGTGTTGAGAACAGAACCCAGGTACTCTGGAAGAGCATCCAGTGCTCTTAACCTCTGAGCCATTTCTCCAGATCCCTCCTACTGATTTACTTATGTATTCTACTAATCTTCATGATGAGTTGTCTGTCAAAAAACAATCAAGTATAATACTAGGCAAGCAATAGATTTTAAGTAAAAGAAAAATAAGCAATGAGTAACACTTTTATAAATGCATGTATACTCCTACATACAAGTGTGCTAATACATACATTTGTCCATGTAAGGTCAAATCTTCATTTTGATGTCTTTAACTGTCTAATTTTGGCAAATTACTTTACTTGTCAAGTTATATACTTTATCTTCTGGGAAATAAGTTGAACAATATTAGCCCTGAGGAGCTATTGTTAAAGTGAGCTGTTGTATATAATCCATCATAATCTCTGTATTCAGTAGCAGCAGCACCATCAGTAGTTGTAGGTTTTACTTTCCTGTTTTCTGTGGCTACTCCAGGTGTATACTCACATCTGAAGACTTAGAGCTAAAATACACAAGTGAAAGAGAGTAGGAAACATTTGTCTTTCTGTGTGTTTCATATTAGGTAATGTAAAATAAAGTTGAAGAAAATAAAGAATACAACAGTACTGTTACCTAACACAGGTGTTACTGGGAATCAAAATTAGTTGTCATCACTGGGATATTTGAATATATTCAAGCCAAAGAGATGAGAGAAGAAAACTAGAAAGATGTATGAGCAGAGTTGGTGAATGGAAGGACAAGGTAGAGTTGCTAATTTGTGAACTATAGACAGAGGGTTAGTTTGGATTTCAGGACTTACATGTCTAAACTATTCTCCTGTGAATCATGATTCTCTTCACCATGGTTCTGGTAGCCGTTTGAAAGTTCTTTGCCTTTCTCTAAATCTAAGTAACTTTTGAGTTGATAATATAAATTTACAATTTTGGTTTAAAACATCATTTCAATTCCTCCCTGGATTCTGTCCCTGGTAAGGTAATCCTTTGCCTAGTCCATGCCATTCCAGCTAGTCCCCAGCCCAATGGCTGGGCACTCCCTGCAACCCCAGAAGACTCCCACCAAGCAGGCTCAGGACACACAAGCCAGAATGGATGAATGACCTGTCTACCAGAAGGATTATATCCCTCCCTGGATTCTGTCCACTGCTACCCTTCATTAGACCAATGCTATCCCAGCTTGTCTCTGGGCTGGCTGCTGCTATATCCTGCCTTCAACCCCAGCAAACTTCAACCACTGAGGCACAGACCACACCAGCCCTAATACCTTCACCAGTCAAGAAATGACTCTTCCCCAGAGCTCCACACCAGTTGTAACAACAGACGACAGAGGTCCACATACAGTCCACACTACTCTAAAGAACATCCCCAGTAGCTCTACCAGAGGCCAAGCTGGTCATCAGTACACCAGAAGAAGACTTGGACTTTACTGGAGGCCAGGCTGGATCTAGAGACCCAAGAAGACTTCAGCTTTACCAGAGGCCAGACTGGATCAAGGAATCCAAGGCCCCCCAAAACCCAGTGGAGACTCCCTATTGGATATGAAGACTCATCAGTCAACAGAACCCTTGGCCACTTAGGTCAGAAGACTTGAGAGAAAGCAGAAACTAAGAAACAAAATACCCATCCAACAAAAACAAGCACAGGAATTAACAACAGGTCTAATCACCCCAAATCCAGATGCCTAAACTCTACTGTAAGAATACAATCAATAATAGAAATGGCAATATGTCACTACCAGAAACCACTATCCTACAACAGCAAGAACTAAATATCCCAATGCAGCTGAAGCACAAGAAAACTATCTTTAAAATAGCATTATGAAGATGATAGAGGTCCTTAAAGAGGACATGGGAAAAAAAATCCCCTAAAGAAATGGAGGAAAAGATAACCAAAAAATTGGAGGAAATCAATAAATTTCTTAAAGAATGTCAAAGAAACCAAGGGGGAAAAAAAAACATTTGATGGAAAAAAATAAAACTGTTCAAGATCTGTAAAGGGAAATAGAAGCAATAAAGAAAACACAAACCAAGAGAATTCTGGAAGTGGAAAATCTGGGTAAGTGAACAGGAACCACAGAGGGCAAGCATCACCAACAGAATACAAGGGATGGAAGAGAGAATCTCAGGTGTTGAAGATACAATAGAGGAAATGAATTCATCAGACAAATCAAAAAAAGTTCTAACAAAAAACATCCAGGAAATCTGAAACAATATGAAAAGACCAAACCGAATAATAATAGGAATAGAAGGAGAAGAAAACATATTCAACAAAATCATAGAAGAAAATTTTCTCAACCTGAAGAAGGACATACCTATAAAGATACAAGAAGTTCATAAAACACCAAATAGACTGGATCAGGAAAAATAAGTCCCCTTGCCACATAATAATCAAAACATTAAACATAGAAAATAAAAAAAGAATATTAAAAGTGCAAAGGAACAAGGCAAAGTAACATACAAAGGCAGACCTATGAAAATTATACCTGACTTCTCAATGGAGACTCTAAAAGCCAAAAAAAGCCTGGATGGACCTCTTGCAGACTCTGGGAGACCATGGATACCAGCCCAGACTATTATACCTGCAAAACTTTCAATCACCATAGATGGAGAAAACAAGATATTTCATGACAAAGTCAAATTCAATCAATATCTATCCACAAATCCAGCCCTACAGAAGGTACTAGAAGGAAAACTCCAAACCATGGATGTTAGCTACACCCACAAAAACACATGCAATAGATAATCTCACACCAGAGGGAAACACACACATACACACACCACCACCACCACCACCACCACCACCACTACCACCACCATCACCACCACCAACAACAACAAACAGCAGGAATTAGTAATCTCCAGTCATTAATATCTCTTAAATCAATGGACTCAATTGATCAATAAAAATATACAGGTTAACAGAATGGATACAAAAACAGGATCCATCATTATACTGCATATAAGAAACAAACTTCAACATCAAAGACAGACATTACCTCAAAGTTAAGGGTTGGAAAAAGATATTCTTTTCCAACAGACCTAAAAATAGACTTCAAACCAAAAAGAGATAGAGAAGGACATTTCATATTCATCAAAGAACAAATCCACCAAGATAATGTCGCAATTCTGAACTTCTATTCCCCAAATGCAAGGGCACCCGGANTTGTAACAGAACATCACTAAAGCTTTAATCACATATTGAACCCTACACATTAATAGTGGGANAGTTTAACACCTATTCTCACCAATGGACAAGTCATCCAGACAGACATTAAACAGAGAAATAATCGAACTGCAGATGTTATGACTCAAATGGACCTAACAAATACCTACAGAACATTTCACCCAAACACCAAGCAATACACCTTCTTCTCTGCACCTCAAGGAACCCTTAAAAGTTGACCACATACTCAGTCACAAAGCAAGTCTTAAAAGGTACAAAAAAAGTTGGAACAATCCCCTGTATCTTATCAGATCATCGTGGATTAAAGTTGGAGTTCAACACCAATACAAAGTACAGAGAGTTTACAAATTCCTAGAAACAGAAGAATTCTCAACTGAATTACCACTGGATCAAGGAAGAAATAAAGAAAGAAATTGAAAACTTTGTACAATTCAATGGAAATGAAAGCACAACATACTCAAACTCATTGAACACAATGAAATCGGTGCTAAGAGGAAAGTTCATAGCACAAAGTGCCTTAATAAAGAATTTGGAGAAATTTCATACTAGCAACTTAACAGGACATCTGAAAGCTCCAGAACAAAAAGGAGCAAACACACCAAAGAGAAATAAAGACCAGGAAACAGTCAAACTGAGGGCTGAAATCAATAAAATAGAAACAAAACAAAGAATCAATGAAACAAAGAGTTGGTTCTTTAAGAAAATCAACAAGATAGACACACTCTTATCCAAACTAACTAAAAGGCAGAGAGAATATCCAAATTAACAAAATCAGAAACAAAAAGGGTGGCATAACTCAAACATTGAGGACATCCAGAGAATAATTAGTTCATACTTCAAAAACCTGTACTCTACAAAATTGGAAAATCTAAAAGAAATGGACAAGTTTCTTNATAGATACCACCTACCAATGTTTACCAAAGAAGAGCTAAACAATTTAAAATTGACCTATAACTCCTAAGGAAATAAAAGCAGTCATTAAAAGTCTCCCAACCAAGAAAAGCCCGAAGCCAGATGGTTTCAGTACACAATTCTACCAGACTTTTAAAGAAGAGCTAAGACCAATACTCCTCAAATAGTTACACACAATAGAAACAGAAGGAATATTGCCAAATTCTTTTTATGAGACTACACTTACCCTAATACCCAAACCACTTAAAGATGTAACAAAGAAAGAGAATTACAGATCAATCTCCCTCATGAACATTGATGCAAAAATACTCAATAAAATATTTGCAAACGGAACCACGAGCACATTAAAAAGATCAACCACCATGATGAAGTGGACTTCATCCCAGAGATGCAGGGATGGTTCAATGTATAATAATATGGCAATGTAATTCACCATATAAACAAACTGAAACAAAACAAAAGAAGTGTGATCATCTCATTAGATGCTGAAAATGCCTTTGACAAGATCCAACACCTCTTCATGATAAAAGTCTTGGAGAGANCTGGGATACAAGGAATATAGCTAAATCTAATAAAAGCAATATACAGCAAGCCAACAGCCAACATGAAATTAAATTTAGAGAAACTAAAGCAATTTTACTAAAATAAGGACTAGGACAAGACTCTCTTTAAGACACTCTCTCCATATCTATTTAATATAGTACTAGAAGTTTTAGCTACAGCAATAAGACGACAAAGGAAATCAAGAAGATACAAATTGGAGAAGAAAAAGTCAAAGTATCACTATTTGCAGACAATATAAGAGTATACATATTAAACGCCAAAAACTCTACCAGGGAACTCCTATAGCCAATAAACGCCTTTAGAAAAGTGGCTGAATACAAGAGTAACCCCCCAAAAAATCAGTAGCTCTCTCATATAAATTAATAAAGAGTCTGAGAAAAAAATTAGGGAATCAACACCTTTCACAATATCTACAAACAATATAAAATATCTTGGGTAATTCTAACCAAACAAGTGAAAGACCTGTATAACAATAACTTCAAGTCTTTGAAGAAAGAAATTGGAGAAGATATCAGAAAATGGAAAAATCTCTCATAGTAAAATATGTCCATCTTACCCAAAGAAATATACAGATTCAATGCAGTCCTCGTCAAAATTCCAATACAATTCTTTATAGACTTCATATTGAAAACAAAAATCCTTGGACAGCTAAAACAATCCTGTGCAATAAAAGAACTGATGGAGGTATCACCATCCCTGATCTCAAGCTGTACTGCAGAACTATAGTAATAAAAATAGCATAGTATTGGCATAAAAACAGACACATTGATCAATGGAATCAAATCAAAGACCCAGACATAAATCCATATACCTATGGTCACTTGATTTTTGACAAAAAAGCCAAACCTATACAATGGAGAAAAAAAGCATCTTCAACAAATGGTGCTGGCATAACTGGATGTTGGTATGTAGAAGAATGCAAATAGATCAATATCTATCACCCTACACAAAATTTAAGTCCAAGTGGATCAAAGACCTCATCATAAACCCAGTTACACTGAATATGATAGAAAAGAAAGTGGGGAATAGCTTGAGCACATTGACACAGAACACAGCATCCTGAATAGAACACCAGTAGCACAGACACTAAGATCAACAATTAATAAATGGGACCTCATAAAACTGACAAGCTTCTGTAAGACAAGAGGACAAAACAGCAGGTTACAGAATAGGAAAATATCTTCACCAACCCCACGTCTGACAGAGGGCTGATTTCCAAAATATATGAAGAACTCAGGAAACTAGACATCACAAAACAAAATAATCCAATTAAGAAATGGGGTAGAGACCTAAACAGAATTCTCAACAGAAGAATCTCAAATGGCTGAGAAACCCTTAAAGAAATGTTCATCATCCTTAGCCATTAGGGAAATGTAAATCAAAAAGACTCTGAAAGTCCATCTTATACCTGTTATAATGGCTAAGATTAAAAAAAACAATGATGGATGGCAGCTTATGTTGGAGATGATATGGACTAAGGGGAACACTCCTATATTGTTGGTGGGAGTGCAATCTTGTACAGCCACTTTGGAAATCAATATTGTGGTATCTCAGAGAATTGGGAATCAATCTACCTCAAGATACCAAGCAATACAACTCTTGGGCATATACCCAAAGAATGCTCAATCATACCACAAGGACACTTGCTCAACTATGTTCATAGCAGTTTTATTTGTAATGGAACACGACAGCAACCCAGATGCCCCTCAAAGGAAGTATGGATAAAGAAAATGTGATACATTTATAAAATGGAGTATTGCTCATCTGTTAAAACAATGACATCATGAAATTTGAAGGCAAATGAATGAAACTAGAAAAATTCATCCTGAGTGAGTTAACTCAGACCCAGAAAGACAAACATGGCATGTACTCATTCATACATGAATATTAACTGTAAAAGATAATCATGCTACAGTCCACAGACCCAGAGAGGCTAGGTTACAAGGAGGGCCCAAGATGGCACACATGGATCTCCCTGGGAAGGGGAACTAGAGGAGATCTCCTGAGTGAACTGGGGCTGGTGGGATAGGAACTTGAGAGATCTGGATGGGCGGTGGGTGGAGGAGGAGAGTGCTAAGAGAGATGACTGCAAAGTGAGGGTGGGGCCCTGAGGGTTTCAGCATCAGGTAGAGTTCTGATGCAAGAGAAACTCCCACAAGTCTACAACGGTGGTCCCAGCTAAGACTCCTGGCAATAGTGTACATATATCCTGAACTGACCATCCCCTGTGATCAGATTGGTGACTACCCTGGTTGTCAGTGGGGAGTCTTTATCCGGTGATTGATGGAGGCAGATTCAGACACACATGGCCAAACACTGGGCCAAGCTCTGGGAATCTTGCTAAGGAGAGGGAGGAGGGATTTTAGGAGGCAGGGTGGTCAGGGATATTGGAGGAAAACCTACAGAAATGGCTGGTCTAGGCTCATGGGAACTCACAGAGACTGAACCAACAACCAGGGAACCTGCATGGGACTGACCTAGATCTTCTGCATGTATGTGTAGACCACTGTGTAACTTGGTCTATTTGTGGGACTCCTGTCAAAGGGAGCAACGGCTGTCCCCAATACTTTGGCTGGCTATTAGGAACGTATTCCTCATGCTGGATTACCTTACCCAGCCTGAATTCAGGGAGATGCACTTGGTATTATCATGCTTTGCTGGTCCCCATGAGAGGCTTGCCCATTTTTGAGAGGATACTGAGGAGAGGTGGATTGGAGGAGGTGGCAGAGGAGATATAGGGGGAGAGAATAGGAGGATATGAGGGAGGAGAGACAATTGTCAGGATGTGAAATAAATTAATTAATTAAATTTAAATAAATAAAATGCTTCTTAAACTTAAAAAAATTAAATAAAATTAAAAAAAATAAAACATCATTTCTGTGGAATGGAAGGGAGACAGAGGGCAATCTGGTGATTGGACATGAGTTACTCACTCAGCAGCATTCTGAGTGATGATTGTCATGCTCCAGTTGTGATATTTACAATCTGGTATTTCATTCTTATGTTTGATGTTTAGAGGGGGATACTTCCTTTTATTAATATTCTTTGAAACATTTGTCTTAGTAATTTTTCCATGCTATAAAGAGACACCATGACCAAGGCAACTTATATTATGAAGCACTAGATTGTGGTCTTGTTTACAGTTTCAAAGGATTAGTTCATGATCATCATGGCAGGTAGGATGGCAGCATGCAGTTGCTGGAGCAGTAGCTTACATCTTACTGTCAGTTGGAGGCAGAGAGAAATTAAAAATGCCTTTTGAAACCTAAAAGCATACCCACAGTAACTTACCTCTTCCCTCCCAATCCTTTCTAAATAATGCACCAATTAGGGACCCAGCTCAAATCTGGGCCTATGGGGGCCATTGTCATTCCAACAACCACAGTATTCCACTGGGGTTTCTGTTAGTCTAAATATATAAAAATCAAATAAACCTTACTCTTTTTGTATGTCATAATTTAAAACATGTTTTTTTAAGTAAAATCTAGTTTCTGACCTCCTTTCTTCTAGTCTAGAGTGGGTGAGGTATTTAATAAAGTAAGGCTACCTCCAGTGAACTAAACGGCACCATTTGGGCACTTACTACAGATGTACATGCTGTCACATAGACTGTTTATATGGTTCTATGCAAACTAAGACTACAGCCATAGTTCTAATTATGAACAAACAGGAAACCAAGAGTTTCAATCCCTAGAGACTTACTAGAAATTTCTGTGTGCCTTCAAAAAGAAGCAGGATTATCCAGCTACTTAGCAATTATGTGTTGTTGGTTGTTTTTGTTCTTTTTGGGGGTTCACCAGCCAGCTCCCAAATAAATCACACACAGAGACTTATTCTTAATTATAAATGCCTGGCCTTAGCTTGGCTCATTTCTTGCCAGAGTTTTTTAAATTAAATTATCCTCATCTATCTTTTGCCTATGGGCTTTTACCTTTCTCTATTTCTGTATACCTTTTCTTTCCTTCTTACTCTGTGGTTGGCTATGTGTTTGGGTGGCTGGCCCCTAGAGTCCTCCTCTCCTTGTTCTCTTGCTCTTCTTTCTCTTTTCCTCCCAGATTTCTCCTGCTATTTATTCTCTCTGNCTGCCAGCCCTGCCTATCCTTTCTCTTTATTGGCCATTCATGTCTTTATTAGACCTTAGGTGTAGCACAGGCAAAGTAAAACAGCTTCACAGAGTTAAACAAATGCAACATAAAAGAATGTAACACATCTTTGCATCATTAAACAAATGTTCCACAGCATAAACAAATGCAGCATCTTAAAATAATATTCTACATGTATGTGATAAATTACAGATACAATAGTTGATTCTGGGAAAGACACAAATTCCTTAAGGTATGATAGATTTTCTTTCTTCTGTCCATCTGTCATTTGGAAAGGTAACCTGTATTGAGGAGTCTCTAGTGTTATGATCTTTGATTCAGAAAATCAAATCTGCTCTAGACCCCTGTGTAGTGGTTACATTATTTAACAAACACCTTCCTTCCTTTGGGGTATATAGAGCTCCATATAGACTGACTGATAAATTATTTTCATTAAATATAGGTAATTATGCTTCTAAATAGGTCTTCATTAATAAAATAATGTTAGAGTCCCAAGGGTCCCAAGTCACTGTTTTTAAGAAAACAAGTAACTGTTAATGCGTCTCCACTAGTTTGGCTGGCCATCTTTGCACACCTTCCCATCATGATCTCACTGTCCTTTGCTCATAGAAGGCCCCCTCTCTCCCATAGATTGGACTCCTGGAGCTCAGCCCAGTGCCGGGCTGTGGATCTCCACATCTGCCTCCATCAGTCTCTGGATGAGGGCATTCATCCATGTGAATACTCACTGGAGTATGCTAGTTCAGGCACCCTCTTGATTATTTCCAGTAGTCCAAGGTGGGGTCATCCTTGTGGATTCCTGGGAACCCTCCCAGCATTCTGCTTCTCCCCATTCCCATGATGTCTTCATTTATCATGGTATCTCTTTCCTTGCTCTCCCACTGTGTCCCATGAGCCGTCAATCAGAGACGGATGGAAGCAGATGTAGATATCCACAGCCGGGGGCCAGGCCGAGCTCCAAGAGTCCAGTTGTTGTGAGAGAGTAAAGATTCTATGAGAAAGGGACATGGAGATCATGACGGGAAAATATACTGAGACGGCCAGCCAAACTAGTGGAAACGTGAGAATGGTGGACCAATAGCAGTGGAGCCCCCATGACACTGGTCTGGGTCCTCTGGATACTTGAGATGGTGGTTTAGCTTGAATTGTTTAGGGGCCCCCAAGCAATGGGATCGGGATCCATCCCTGGTACATGAGCTGTTTTTTTGGAGCCCAGTGCCTATGGTGGGACACCTGGCATAGCCTTGGTGCAGGGAGGAGGGTCTTGGACCTGCCTCAACTGAATATACCAGGCTCTGGGGACTCTCCATGGGAGACCTTGCTTTAGAGGAGGAGGGAATGGGTTGGTGGGTTGAGGGGGAGGGAGGAGAGAGGAGAGGGGGTTCTGTGGTTGGTATGTAAAATAAACAGAATATCTTTTCATTAAAAAAAGAAAATAAATAGCTGCAGTGGTTTATTTTTAGATTTATGCAGGATCATAAATTGTTTATGAGCTGTGTTCAAAATACACAAGGAACAAAAATAAATCATCCTAAGATTCTCTTTTAAATTGGAAAAAAATGAACAGGACAAAGACTTTATAACATTTGGAATGGAAGCAAATACCAGCTAAAGTCAGAATGCTTGGATTTTTACCAAATTAAAAACATGTGGGTTTTTTTTTTTTAATTGAGGAAATATTGAGCAATGCTATTCCAAAAACACAGGTCCTTTCTCAAGGGACACTATACTAAATCAAGTCATTGTAAATTGTACAAAATAGTACATTGCTCTAAAAAGGAACCTTGGATATTTCTGTGGAAATCAAATTAGGTTTTCTATTAATTATTTTTTGTCATTTTCATTTGCACTCATTGTACTACAGAGTGTCATGAACATCAAAATTGCAAAAACACCAAAATATTGTGAGATAATTGATAGAATTATGCTTAAGTCATTGCTTTGAAAATTTTGCAAGTCCCAACTCATAAAATGCTTGATGCTGGGCAGTGGTGGCCCATGCCTTTAATCCCAGCACTCAGGAGGCAGAGGCAGTCAGATCTTATGAGTTTGAGGCCAGTCTGGACTACTGAGTGAGTTCCAGGAAAGGTGTCAAAGCTACACAAAGAAACCCTGTCTCAAAAAACAAACAAACAAAAAACAAACAAACAAAATGCTTGAGATTATTGATCTCAAAACCTGTTTGGCTCCCACAGCAGAGACAAAAGCAATACACCTCAGTTTGAAAGCAAAACATTTTGTTATGTTCCAAAAAAGGATAAAGCTTTAAGAATATAATGGATCACTGTGGTAAGCTTTACTCAGAAATGCATCAAATAGTGCATTTTCATCAAAAGACTGTTTATGGGCTCTCATTCAGCCTGAATGTGTAGGTTATTTAAAAAAAAAAAGTCAAAGTCTCTAATGGGCAGTAGGCATGCAGTTGAGTATTAGCATTTTCTGCTCACTGTTCCACAAACTAAAATAAATCCAGAAAGAAGTTAATTGTGAACACTTACTTCTAAATGATACTGCAGCAGAGTGGGGAGGGAGAATTGAAATAATCAGAGGGTCACATTTAGGTGAGTGAGGTAGAAAGGTTTAGTTTAGATAAAATTAAGGTTTAACAGTACTTTCCACATAAGCCAAAGGTATCACACTATTTTAGATTTGATTCTGCAGTTTGGCAATTTTAGCAATCTCTTTCTTTGCAGATGATGAAGATGTGTTTTACCCAAGCTTCTCTTCTGAAAACTGATCTCTCCTCTCGTAGTATTTTGATTAAGGTTGCAAATATTTAGCTAGGATTCAATAGCAGCATTTGGCTCCTTTTTGAGAGAGAAGTAAGCATACAGTGTTAGCAAGGCTAAGGAGAGCTGTGAACTGTTGAAGAATGAGATCCTAAATACAAAAGAGAAATGCTGCTAAAGAAAGCAGAAGGCAAAACCTTAACTTGAATATCTCCTGCTGAGCAATCTGCCTGCAAGATGGGTGAGGGCCCAGGGGCAGCATTTTTGAAGGCTCCCTGGCTTTCATGCTGAAGTTTCTTTTGAAAAAAGTCTAAAGTCTCCCTCTGATTTACTTTTCAGGCAGGAATGTTGGGGAGCTAAGCAAAGTTGGTAGCTTATAGCCTCTCCTTAATCTACTTTGGACAAAGCTCATAGGTTTCACAAACCTGCTAGACTGGCTATTATCATTTTCATAAACCCAATACAACAACAGGCATTCCTATCTTGGTATTTGTACCACACACAGAAGCATCAGAATATGCGTTGCTGTATTGACTTTATGAAAACGATGATAGCCCAGTATGATGGCACATGTCTGTAACCCCTTAACCCCACAAGAGAAGCAGAGACCAGAGGCACTCAATAGATCAAGGTCAGACTGTTCTACATAACAAGTTGCAGGCTAACCAGAGTTACATCTGATACTCTGTCTCAAAACCCCAAAATACAATAAAATAAAGNAAAACTACACTAAATAAAGTAAAAAATAATTCTTAATAATTATTAAAATTGTTATTAATTTACAGAGAAAATATTACATAAAGATCACAAAACTGACGTCAAATCACAGAAATGCTAAATACTGAAGAGTAAATAAAATTGATTCTCATTGAAGAGAATTCCCAGAGAACTGAGTTATGAGCCAGACAACAGTAATGAGTTGAGGTCATCTAGATAGGGCTTGGGAGGTTATTCAGCCATTAGGAGCACCTGCTACTCTTCCAGAGAACTTGTTTTGATTCCTAGCACCCACACAGCAGCTTACAACCATCTGTAACTACAGTTCCAAGGGATCTGCCACCCTCATTTTGCCTCTGAGGGGCACAGACATACATGTAGGCAAAACAACTTGTACTTAAATCTTTTTTAAGAAATCACCTGGATACTTATCAAAACTGATGCTGGCTCATTTTTCCTCCCAGTAATTCTACAACTCATTGTATGGAAAGAGAGACCATACCAAAGAAAAATTGTAAATTCTCTAAGAAAAGGCTTTAATTCCAGGTCTTGATTATTCTTAGAGGTATAAACTAGAAAAAGTGTGTGTGTGTATGTGTATGTGTGTGTGTGTGTGT
>LZPO01097396.1:0-14224 GCA_001675575.1 Neotoma lepida | reverse complement strand
CAGTAGTTGGGGGGGTGGAGAACAAAGAATTGAGAAGAGGGGTCTACTCACCAAAAAACAGCCGTAGGGGTTATATCACAATGCCCAGTCATAATGGGAATCAGGACAGCAAACCTGCCAGCAAAAAGGAAAGAAAAAAGCCCAAGAGAGAAAGTTAAGAGGACCCAGAGAGCGAGCCATAGGAAGGGGTCCATAACAGTCACGTTGGGGTGCCAAGATGTTGCTGACTCTGCAGCTGGGATTCCTGAGATGGTATTTTATCTATGGCCCCCAATAAAATTTATCTGAGGATCAGAGAAACAAGGTCAGCTCCTAGTCTTGCAATGTTAGCACATGCCCTTAATCCTATCACCTAACAAGGGTCTGTCTGGATCTGTATGAGTTCCAGGTCACACTAGGAACAGANTCAAGCATGGAGACACATGTCTTTAATCCCAACATCAACCATAGAATTCTGGAGGTCTATACAGAGAGAAAGAAAGTGATGTAGCTAGGCTGAGAGAGCCAATGGGAGAACAGAACAGAAAGGAATATAGGCGTGGAGATACAGGAAGTCACGCTCTCTTTTGGAAGCAACGGCATTGTGAGGTGAGGCTGGTAGCTGTTCCTAATTCCTCTGATCTCTGTCAGACTTTCACCCCTATCCCTGGCTCCATGTTTTATTTAACAAGACCATTTAGAAATTCATCTTACAGATTCCTCTGTCTCTGATCCGGGGGCAGGGGGTGGGTAGAAGCAGAACCAACGACACAGGTTCTCGAGATATACAAGCAATCTTGTTTATTAAACAAAGGGCTGAGGTATTTATGTGTGTACTTTTTGACAGGCTTTGCTTCCAGCCACCATGGCATTTCTTGGTTTGGCCCTGGGTCTTACGAGGTCTGGTTTCAGGCTCCTCTGGTGCAGGATGCTACTGTGCATGTCACAGCTCTTTTTTTGCCTAAGGCATGGCCCAGTGCTTTTAGCCTTACCCACCTCACTATACCATTCTTGGGAATATGCACCAAGAAAACTTCATCTTACCACCAAGTCCCTTGCTCAATCATGTTCATTGCTATTCTACTCATAATAGCCACAAATTGGAAAAAAAAAAAAACTTGATTTCCCCCAACAGATGACTGGATAAAGAAAATGTGGTAGGTGGATTTACACAGTAGAATACTACTCAGCCATTTAAAAAAAAAAACACAATAAAATCATGAAATTTGCAGGTAACTCGACAGAACCAGAAAAAAATCATGTGGAATAAGGCAACCCAAGCCTAGAAAGACAACCCAGACTAAAACTATATGTTGCTCTCCACAAACTGACAGCAAGGCCTTACGGCTGAAGACAACATCTACATTATTCATTGAACATGTGAAAGCCTTCACCCCTATGGGCTAGCACCTTTGATATAGGAAGGTACTCTGCATGCTACCAAGGGGGAATGTAAGCACAAAACCAAGCTTTAAACCTTTCTACATAACATGATCTTCTGTCTTGAAGATATGCTAGTGCAGTTGTGTCACAACACCTATTTAACTCAGGGCCCACTCCAGGAAATGGAACCCATGCATGACACTGCTTGGGTAACCAAGAACCTGAGACAAGATAGTTCAGGAACCCAGGAGTAACACAAATACTACTGTTCTACTGAAAGAACATAGCAATAAAATGACTTGTAATGGCATTCTGCTATACTCATAGATCAGAGCCTTGCTCATCCCTCATCAGAGAAGTTTCTTCCTTCAGTTGATGGGAACAAATACAAAGACCTATAGCTAGACAAGATGCAGAGAATGAGAGTCCTCAGAACACTTAGCCCTAAATGGATGTCTCCATCAAACCCCTTACATCAGGGCTCAGGGAGACCTGCAGAAGATGAGGCAGAAAGAATGTAAGAGCCACAAGGACTGGAGGATATCAAGAAAACCAAGCCCTCTAAATCAAATTGTCAAAGCTCATATGAATACACAGAGACTAAGTCAGCATGCATAGCACTTGCATGGGTCTGCAGAATTCACAGGTCTTACCTGGGGCTACACAAGATGAGGTTTTAGAGATGAAAAGAGTAGATACTTGCTCCCATCCCAGGTGCTATCTCAAATTGAAATTTTAGTTTTCTCCAAGCAAATCTCACAGGGTGAACAAACTATGTGTAGGCTATGTGACTAGCAGTAAATAGCCAACAGAAATGGTACTCAAAAGAATCTTTGAAAGTTCCTTGTCTCATAACGTTTTTCCAGGGCTTCCCACACACAAACACTCTTTTTTAAAATTTTATCTCATTTTTTAAATTTTTATTACATATATATTTATTTAATTTCTCTTTTCACACTAGAGGTCCTTCACACACATACACACACACACACACACACACACACACACACACACACATATGTATGTATATATTATGGCTTCTAGTTTAGTGTTTTTATGTGATTCCTGGGTGTGCAAATGAGTGGGTCTCTCCATCTGTATCTGTTTCTTATGCCTTTTCTTGGGTGCTTTTCTTTCTGTTTTATCATATTCCAATGTGTCAGTTTTCATTTTATCTTATTTTATTTTATTATTATACTGTAGAGGCCTGTTTGTTTTCTAATGAGAGGCAGAAAGGAGGTAGGTCTGAATGGGAGGCAACTGGGGAGGAAATAGGAGTAGAGGGAGGGGAAATCATAATCAGGATATATTAGAAAAAAATTTCAATAAAAGGAAAAAATGAATAAATGTAATTGCTATTTTAAAATCCTTGTTCTCTAATTTTGGCATCTGGGCTATTTTCAAATGTATGTGGGTTGTTGTGGGGCCCTGTCCCACTGGGAACTTAAGTCTCCCAAGAAGGGACAATCTGGAACTGAGGAAAGGTAAGTGTGTGTCACTTGCCTGTTCCCCAGCCTCCCTTTTGCCTGGAGACAATCAGATGCAGCAGAAAGTCAAGTCAAGCAGGAACTCATTTATTAGGAAACAGCAAGCCCCTTTTAAAGTTGTAAACCACAATGCTCAGGGACAGATGCACTGCCAGGCCAATCATCTTAAAGGTCACCCAATTATGCACCTGGTCTACATTATCTACAGTGCTGTCCACAATTCGGATCATGTGTTGATGTCATCTCTCCNGACCTGAAGCTCCAATTATATTTTTTTGTAAATAACTTGGGTCTTTCCCTCCTTGCCTCCTCTTAGCACCATCTTTACTGGCACATGGCTCCGTAGACCCCCATAGACTCCCCCCTTTTGTTTTATGCCCACCTTGTTTTAGGTTTGGGCATAAGGCACCTCTTATGAGGTTTGCCTATGGCACCTTGGTTTAGGTTCACCTTATGTTTGGGGGAAGTCCTCAAGGTTGAGCCTATCATAAGTGGGAGCCATGAGCTGTGTTTTTTGTTGGTGGTGTCTTATGAGCCCAACTATCTTTTTCCAGATGTGAGGACTAAAGGCAAGCAATAGAATTAGCAGGACTATTGGGCCCAACAAGGAACAGGACTATTGGGCCCAATAACATGGCAGACAAGTCTGGGGGACCCATTGGACCTTAATGTTACCCCTTGGTCTTATCTAGTAACCTGTTTTAGTTTGTTTACACCCCCACTGAGCACAGTAATGGTCATTCATGCCCCCACATAATATGAGAGCATTCTGGACTCTAGGGGTGAGGGACATGTGGCAGGCTATATCCATTCACCCCATTGTATTTAGGTCACCCTTCATGAGCAGGGGTCCAGTCTCTAATGTCCCAGGAGCCTCTCACCAGATCACAAAAGTCAAAGTAAAATTTAAGCCACCAAGCTCCAGGGACAGCTTCATGCTGGTGTTGTTGAGGATCTCTCCATTGCCAGAGCTGATCACCGCCCAGGTCACCTTCTGAGGTTGGTGAGGGTTTCTCGGGGCCATGTTTATTGCCTGGAGGAATGCCAGGGCCGCCAGCAGGAGTTTCACCGGGGGCACCATTATCTGTAAGAGCCAAGGCCTATAGAGCTTTTACAAGGGCGATAAGCCCCTGGACTTGATTATTAGTTGTCTTATTTTTGTTGTTCTTTTTTGTTTTAAAATCGACTTGAGACCACCATAGGCATTTTTTCTCCTTGTTGGTCAGTCTGGCTTTGGGCATCTTCCTGTGGGGGAGTAGGAAGGAATTTTAGATTCCTGGCTGGGAGCCAGATTGGGGCTGTCTCCCCTATGGGGAAGACACAGCCATATCCCCTTCCCATAGCAAGCAAGGGATCCAGTCCTCTCCATTGAAATGTTAAAGGATCCTTCTATCGCACTTGAATCTGAGGATTGGGGTTTAACTGACCCCAATGTTTTTTAAACCTAGTTTCATTGGCTCCTTTGGACAGATTCAAGATATTAATGGTAAATAGGGCCTGATGTAATTGAATATGGGGGTTTAGTCTCCTTTTTTGTTTTAGAAGCTGTTTTTTAAGGCATTGGTGGGTTTGTTTGATGATTTCCTTCCCTTGAGGGTTGTAGGGAATTCCTTTGGTGTGTTTTATATGCCATTGTTTAAAAAACTCTGTCATGGCCCTGCTGGTGAAGCAAGGTCCATTATCTGTTTTAATTTGTGATGGCAGGCCCAGGATAGCAAAAGATTGAAGGAAATGGGATGAGTTCTGATGGGAACAGCTGAGGAAGTTTTAGTGGGAGCCTCCAGAGCATGACTGTCCATGGAAAAGGCCCATAATGGCAGCTAAGGGACCCTAAGAACCCTCAAGGGAGAGGGCGAGCCAGGTGTCAGCTTTAGAAAGTCATTCTACAACAGCCATCCGAAAAGAGAAAACAATAGATTGAGGGTCAGCTCCAAAGTGTCTCTGGGCTTGTGTCCTACCTCTGATTATAGCATCCACCAGCTGATCAGCCTGAGAGTACACTCATGGCACACCCCAGGGAGGTGTGGACCCATTCTATAGGCTCTCTCTCTTGTACCAGTACTGCTGAGATTAGGGTGGCATTTGTGTATAACCAGAGGGAGATGGGAAAATCAACAGAATACCTCCTCAGGGAGACCTTATCAAACTCCTGAACCTGCAGGACAATGGCCCAACGTTCAGGCGTGAGGACAATGACATCCTGAGGTGTTTTGCCTTTCAGCAAGGAAAATAAGGGTACAAGGTCCTCCTTGGAAATGGGAATCCAGGGCAGTAACCAGTTGATTTCTCCCAGAACACTTTGCAGCTGAGTCAAATTTAGGGATGTAGAAATGTCCAACTTGGCCTTAAGTGGGCATGCCTGGGTCAGAGTGAGCTCTGCACCAAGAATCTTAAAGGGTGCCACTCTCTGAACTTTATTGGGGGCTACNGTGAATCCCCCTCTCCACAGTTGTTCTAGGACCTGGTGTACCAGATCCTATAAGTGAGAGGGGTCCCTATGTCCCAAATTAATATCATCCATATAACCATAGGCAAGTGACCTATTCCTCCTTGGCAAGGGCCCCAAAAGGGTGGCTAGGTATTATTGACAGAAATCTGGGATATTAGCCATTCCCTGAGGCAACACAGTCCATTCAAATCTCTGATCAGGTTGGGAAAAATTAAGAGAAGGAATGGAGAAAGCAAATTTACAACAATCATCTGGATGGAGGGGAATAGAGAAGAAACAGTCCTTAACATCAATGACCACCAGGGTGTACTCAGCAGGTATGGCTGGGACCCACGGCAAACCCCTTAAGGGGGTGCCCACCAATTTCATCCTCTCATTTACTTTTCTTAGATCCTGCAGTATACACCAGGTCCCAGAAGCCTTTTTAATGACAAAAACAGGTGTATTCCAGGGACTCATGGAAGGGTGTACATGTCCAAGATCCAATTGTTCCTTAACCAGGGCATCCAGGGCATGAAGCACCTCCAACTTAGGTCTAACAAGTGACCACTGCTCCACCAAACTGGGTTACCCGGTTTCCACCTAATAGGGGGTACCAGGAGGGCAATGGCCTCTAGGATTGGGGGTAAATCCAAGAGGGCCTCTTGGGGTAGGCCCCCCTGTAAGAGGGGAGGTCCTCCCCATCTTGGAACTCTATTTCCCACCCTTTGGTAAGGCCATCTCCCTCCTCAGTGTCATTATAGAAGGCCAAATGGTCAGTGGTGACCACTGCCTCCATCTGGGAGAATAGGTCTTACCCCAAGAGGTTGGCGGTGAGATTGTCTGCCACCAGGGGGCATATTTTTCCCTGTTTCCCATCAGGACCAACCCATTTAAGGAGCTTAGCCATCTCCGCAGACTGAGTGTATCCCCCACACCCCAGTATCCGGGGCTCAGGTTTCAAATCCCAATAAGGGTATCTTCTCCCTACGAATCACCATCCTATCAGCTCCCATGTCTATTAGAAAGTGAAACCACTTTCCATCTATAACAATATTCATCTTGGGATGGTGACCCAGGATTAAAGGCACTGTCCTATTAGTCTGGGCTGGTCCCGAGGATTGAGTCTGCACCCTCGGAAGGGGCACTCTTCCTTTGGCTGATGGGGCTAGAGGACGCCCTTGTTCTACTTTAAAGGTTTTCCATCTACATCAAATTTTGACCTACAGTCCTTTTTCCAATGATATCCTTTCTTACATCTGGGGCAGGGGGTAGTAGGGGGCTTTGTGTCCCATGATCTATTTGCACCCCCGGGTTGGTCCATGGGGGGCCATTGTTGCAGACATTCCTGCTTGAAGTGCCCCTCCTACCCAAATCTAAAGCAGGCCCCCCATGCTATGGATTGCCTGGCTCCTTGGCCCCGGACCGCCAGAGCCTGAGAGAGGGCTTCTTTTAGGGTGGCTGTTTGGGACTGCAAGGCCAGCATCAGCATCTGAGTTTGGTGCTGCTGTGTGCCTAAGTCCTGGGTGGCAACCACCCATTGACTCATGGAGGCCTCTTTCAGTCCTATGCATGCTGCGAGATGTTCTGAATTCACACCATTCCAGACCAATCTTTATAAACTGGTCTCAGAAGGTCCCTGGCAGCAGCTTGCAGTTGATATTCTGTTGAACCTTGTCTATGAACTCCAGCAGGGACTCATTGGGCCTCTGTCTTACCCCCACAGTGGGGGACTCTGTAGGCCCTTCATCTAACTTAGCCCAGGCAACCAGCCCTGCCTGTCACACCTGATCCCCATATGGCCCTGGGACCACAGCACGTTGGACCCCTGTAGAGTACCCCTCAGATGTTCCCGCCAACATCCCATAGGTAATCAAGATCATGGGATTAGCCGCCTGATTGGCTTCTGCCGGGACTCAACATTCTTCCTTATAGTGGGCACACCATTTGATGTTCTGGGTGCTGGAGAGGACGGCCAGTCCTTGGGGACACAAGGGTTTATAAGCAATGTCCTGTAACAGGGTCTGGGCCCACGGGAAGTTTGCCCCGTCTTCCCCTACTGCTTTGCGGAGCTCCTTAAGGTCCTTGACCTCCCACGGGTACCAGTCCTGGGGTCTGTTAAGCCCAGGGGCCAAGTTAATGGGGAATGCCTGGGGAATTGACTCTCTGGGCTCCATATGTTGCCTCCCCGGGGGACCTGGATGGACTCTATATGTCTCTGCATAAGTGGCCTCCCCGGTTTCCTGCTCCCCAGCTGATGGCAGGCCATAGGGATCCCAGTCATGCAGGTCCCTCCTTAGGGCCATGTCATCTATTTCAGGGACATAAGGCAGGAGACCTGTACCTTTTGGAGCATATGGCATGGGAGGCACCAAGGGGGTGACTTTAGCTCAAGCCTCTCCTTCATCCCTCTCCCGGTCCTTGGCCTCTTCTGACTCTGAGAATGTTCCTCAGTCCTTCTGGGGCTCCTGAGTGGGGAGGGGTAAGGAATCTGGGTGAAAGGCTGCCTGAAGCACTGTAATGGTGGGATAATATCCTAGAAGTGGCGGGATGCCAAAGTGTTTTTCCCTTTCCCTTGCCAATTTCTCAACCCACTCCCATGTACTCCAGGAGAAAAGGTTAGCATTGGCTATCCAAGGGGCAAGGAGGACAATAGTTTCCCAGGTGGCAATAGCGTTGCTGTCAGATATTTCAAACCCCCTAGATCTGAGCATGGAGAGCAGGGCTCTGAGGGCTGGCTCTTCCTTCTGTGAGGTTGCATTGCCCATACTGAGGGCTTCATTTACCCGGAAGAGGGCCACCAGCTGTGGGGTTCTGCCCCCCTGGGAACTTAGGTCTCCCAAGAAGGGACAACCTGAAACTGAGGAAAGGTAAGTGTGTGCCACTCGCCTGTTCCCTAGCCTCCCTTTTGCCTGGAGACAATCAGATGCAGCAGGAAGTCAAGTCAAGCAGGAACTCATTTCCTAGGAAACAGTAAGCCCCTTTTAAAGTGGTAAACCACAATGCTCAGGGGTAGATGTACTGCCAGGCCAATCAACTTAAAGGTCACCCAATCATACGCCTGGTCTACATTATCTACAGTGCTGTCCATGAGGAGGATTATGTGTTGATGTCATCTCTCCTGACCTGAAGCTCCAATCATATTTTTTTGTAAACAACTTGTGTCTTTCCCTCCTTGCCTCCTTTTAGCGCCATCTTTACTGGCACATGGCTCCGTAGGCCCCCATAGGTTGTCTGATCTGTTAAGTTAATATGTTAATTATGGTTCACATATTGAGTACTTTAAAGTTCTAATTAATACAAGGTATATTATGTTATAGAAAACTGAGGGCTGGACTGATGGTTGAGTAATTAAGAACATGCATTCCTTTTCCAGAGGTCCCAAGTTTGGTTGCCAGCACACAGCTTTAGAGGATCCAGTGACCCTCTACTGGTCATACTGGGTAGCTTCCCTTAAGTGTACAACTGCATGCCCACAACCCCCCAGAAATATACATATAATTTAAATAATAAAAATAAGAGGTTTGAGAGATCCCTTAGGGGTTAACAACACTGATTGTTACAGAGGACCTGGATTTGGTTCCCAGCACCCATAAGGTGGTTCTCAAACATCAGTAATTCTGGTTCCAGGATATCTAATGCCCCTTTCTGGTCTACATAGACAATTCACGCATATGGTGCAATTATATTCCTGGTAGTCAAAGCACTCACACATAAATTAAATAACTAAATAAAAATATTATAAAGACACAAAAAAACATAGGAAACTACAATTTTCCTCCAATATTTTATATGTATTTATTTATTATTTAAGCACATACTTAAGTTGGCTAAATTAAAACTGAAAAGTCTCATATCCTATGTTTGATGGTAGCTTTAACAAAATTCTGCTACTTTTGCCCTCAGTTGGTATGTGTACAGTTTGAATGTAACATGGGTATTTCAGTGTTCATGTTGAATTTTTTTTTAGTGGTGTTTAATGGTGTTATCTTTTTGGGGATAAGTTCCTAGTTGTCCCACTGACTATTTTTAGACCTTAGCAAGACCAAAAATCTAGAAGTTTTCATTGTAGTTTTAACTTGTCTTTATTACACTGACTGGAACCTGTCCTCAGGATAAGTGGTATAAGTCATAGAAATTAAACTATTTCCTTCAAATATTAATTTCACTTAAGTTTCTACNAACATTTATAGGTTCATTGGTTGCTTTAGACTTTTACGAATTTTTTTTCAGGAATTATTGTTTGTTGCAGATCTGATCCCATTAAAGTACATTGTCATATCTAGAATTCATGTTAGCATCTTATACTTTTATCCCCAGCTCTCAATGCAAGCAAGAGAGCCAAGACTTTGAAGCCAGCATTCGCTACAGAGAAAGACCCTGTCTCATAAAAGAAGAACAGGTGTTACACCAAGTAATTTATTAGTAGAAGTTGGAACACATACAGGGCTGAATTACAAGAAATGAAAGGAACTGATATAGATTTATACCTCTAATAGCTGAGGGTCTTCCAGAAGTTGCTCAGTAAGAAGAACTCCATGGATTTAAGATTATCAGCTATTATGGTGAATAAAGAACTAGCAATGCATTTACAGGTTGTTTGACAATTCTTATTTTTGTATTGGGTATAGCTATGATATAAACATCCACACAGACTAGCAGTGTTCATGTTACACTCTTTCTTCTGAATCTGCACACATATGTCCCAAGTTCACCAAAACCCTACAGGGAAATATAGAAATACTAGCAAACAATTATAAATTGAAATAAAAACATAGTTTCATAAACAATGATTTAGGATTTGGGCTCATTTGCTTCAGAAGTGGCCATTTCTGTATTTGTTGCCTGTGCAATCAAGGTGACTTTTTCCTTAACTCAGTGTCTGTACACATCTTATAATAGAACTCTTTAAATGGAAGGTTAGAAGACGTCAATATTTAATGTGTCAAACCAGGAATATTTGCCTCACTACACAATATCATTGCAAATACTTATCAAACTAAGTGTTATTACTTAACAAAAGCACGTCATCAAACTGTCCAGAAAACAAAGTAGAACAGCATATTAAGCTAAATCAAAATGAAAGGGATTTTAGAAAATACAGTGATTTTATTTGGCCTTTGGAGTACATAACAAGCTTGACCCCAAATGGAGCCAGGGTCTTTCTTTGCTGCTGTTTTTCATCCTTGAGAATGTTCTTAGTGTTTGTTTTTCATTGAGAATACTGTCCACAGGGGAAATGCTTGCACACTTAGGCCTCTGATGAGCAACAGGTTATCCAGCCCTTGGGAAGGGTTTCTGAGCTGCCTTTTGCATGATGTTTCACCCAGCTTTGCCAAACAGCAAAATGATTAGGCAAATTTTGGCTATTTTAGAAAATAGCAGAGAGATTATTGAACAGCACTCCCTGGAACCCAGCTTTCTTTGGGAAATTTGTCATGGCTACATGCCTTGACACAAGGCTATATTACATGATAATAATAGTATTCTTATCTCACTAAATATCAGGTTTTCTTGCTTGTAGATAGGAGATCACAGTGCAGTTAAAAGCACAGTTGTGACATGAAGCCCTTGTGAATATTTAACACTATGATGATAATAATTAATAATTAAATAGAGATATGAAAATAGCTTTGATAGCTAAATGTTCATCAACTTACTGCAATGAGTTTTTTTTTTCTGAAGTAGGAAAGTATAAACTAGATCTCTAGTACTTTCACAGTTACTATATGAAAAGGAAGGAAAAACTGTCTTTCTTCTCTAATTGTTATTTTTTTATACATGCAAGTAAACAAAGATATGAAGGAAATAAACACTAGAGATCTCAGAATAAAATACATCACTAGTTGAAGAATCAAAGAAAAATCTAAATATATAAGTCCGCAGCATACAATGAAGGAAGTAAAAGTGATGGGCTATTCTAATGCCACAATGTTTACATCACGTTTTAAATGACCAGAAGTGTAGCTTTCAGCCTCAATGCTGATCTTGGAGTTGTGTGTTAAGTGTGATAACACACAACCCTCTATCCCAGGGCCTGACTATGAAGGATGCATTCACTTCCCAGCATATTTTGAATGTGCACATTGGGTGACTGCAGTGCTGTTGCCTATCATTGTCTCCCAGCTCCCTCCCAGATGGTACACACTGCTTTAAACATCACAGTTCTCACTGATGAGCAAAAGGATGGCATTCACTGACTCAGAATCCTTCTACATGGAGTAACTTATCCTGCTTCTGGTCATATTTCTTTGTTCAAGACAATTCACCTGCTCATGCATGAGTCCTATTGGTGGGATGTGTATCTCTCCACCACAGAGGCATATCTCCATCAAGACACTATGCTGGGATACATATAATTAATTGTGTCACAACACTCAAAGTTATTGTTAACGATATAATCTAACATCTTTAAAAAATTACATTTCTTGATTGACTAAATGAGTGTGTGTGTATGTGTGTGTGTGTGTGTGTGTATTTGCGTGTATCCTGGATGAGCTGGTTCCCTCCACTCGCTGTATGAGTTCTGGGTGTCAAACTCACAATGTGAGGCTTGGGGGCAAGCACCTTTATCACTGAGCCATCTCATGGCCATAATTTAATACCTTTTACTTTGAAATGCATTTTTTTAAATTAATGAAAATAGTCTATAGGAGGAATAACAGTTTTGAGTTTGCTTTAAAACCTAAATATGCTGGTAATCACACCTGTGTCACAGGAAATATATGCTGGTAATCACACCTCCATCACAGGAAATATATGCTGGTAATCACACCTCCATCACAGGAAATATATGCTGGTAATCACACCTCTGTCACAGGAAATATATGCTGGTAATCATACCTCCATCACAGGAAATATATTCTGGTAATCACACCTCCATCACAGGAAATGATATGCTGGTAATCACACCTCCATCACAGGAAATGATATGCTGGTAATCACACCTGTGTCACAGGAAATGATATGCTGATAATCACACTTCCGTCACAAGAAATGCTTTTAGTTTTCTTTTAAAATTCAGGATTACGAATTACAATGTGGCCTTAGTTTACTTGACAGGCACTATGAAGTTCTGGAGAGTCCAGTTGAGATGTAAAAGTCTGTGTGATTAGTACACAACATTTGTTGTAAAAACTAACAAAAATTCTCATGGAATTTTAAAATATTTTTATTTGAAAATAAATAATTTTAATAAAATATTAATTATTTGGGAATTCCATACAATTTATCCTAATCATATTCACCTCAGCTCCTCTTAGATTCTCCACTTCATGACCCCCTCTCAACTTTATGTGCATTTTTAATTTTTATTTAAAATCCCATCAACTTCAGTTGGTTCTTTTGCAGTGCTTCTGGGTGTGGGGCCATCCACCAGATCATGATCAACCTTGAGAAGCCAGACATGGCCTTTAAGAAGATTGAATCTCTCCCAAGAAACCAACATGTTTTGTTTGCTTGTTGTCTTTTTCTTTTCTTCCTTTTACCTTTTATTGTAAATAAATTTTTTCTTCTCATATAATATATCCTGATTACTATTTTCCCCTCCATCTCCTTCCATTTTTCTCCTAACCTCTCCCATCCAAACCCACCCCCTTTTTATCTCTCATTAGAAAGCCAACAGGCCTTTAAGGTATAATATTACAATACAATACAATACAATACAATATAATACAATACAATGCAATGCAATGCAATGCAATGCAATAAAATACAATACAATATGATAAAATGAAAACTGACACATTGGAATAGATCAAAACAAACAACAGAAAGGAAAGAGCCCAAGAAAAGGCATAAGATATAGATAAAGATAAAAGACCCACTCATTCACACTCTCAGGAATCTCATAAAAATACTAAACTGGAAGCCATAATATATAGTGCAGGACCTGTAGGGTAAAAAGAGAGAAGAAAAATGATATACAAAATAAAATATAAAATAATTTATGAAAAGAAAGAAAAGGAAAAGCCCTGACACAACATTATAAGACAAGGAACCTCGAAAGGCTTCTGAGTTCCTTTGCTGTTGGTCATCTACTGGGTATGCAGCCTACCATTTGCAAGTGGTCATCACTGGAGACAGCTTCTGGGTTAGGGATTGGATATTTCTGTCCACTCCTCCTTTTAGCTCTAAGACCTCATCTGGATCAGACCTATGCAGGCCCTATGAATACTGCCTCAGTCTCTGTGAGTTCATATGTGCATTGATCCCATTGACTTAGAGGGCCTTATTTTCATGGTGTCTTCCATCCCCTCTGCGCTCATATTCTTTCTATCTCCTCTTGTGCAAGGTTCCGTGAGCCCTGACAGGAGGGATTTGATGAAGATATCTGTTTATAGCTGAATGTTCTAAGGTCCTTCTCTGTATAATATCTCTGTGGGTCTCTGTATTTGTTCCCATATGCTGCCAGAGGAAGCTTCTCTGATGATGACTGAGCAAGGTACTATGAGTATAATAGAACGCCATTAGGAATCATTTTATTGCTATGTTTTCTTATTAGAAGAGTAGTATTTTATTTTATCCTAGATCCTTGGGCTATCTAGTCTCATGTTCTTAGTTATCCAGAAAGCCTCAATGTCTTAGTTAGGGGTTACTATTGCTATGATGAAACACTATGACCGAAGCAACTTGGGAAGGAAAGGGTTCTTTTGGCTTACATTTACATATCATACTCATCACTAAAGGAAGTCAGGACAGGAACTCAAGCAGGGCTGGAACCTAGAGACAGGAACCCATGCAGAGGCCATGGAGGAGTGCTGTTTACTGATTTGCTCAGCCTGCTTTTTTGTAGAACCCTAAATCACCAGCCCAGGAAAGGGCTCTTTCCTGAACAGTCATTAATTAAGAAAATGCCCTACAGGCTTTCCTACAGCCCCATCTTATGAGACATTTTCTCACTTGAGGCTCCTCTTCTCTGATAATGGTAGCTTTTTTCAAGTTGACA
>LZPO01097395.1:81926-98580 GCA_001675575.1 Neotoma lepida | reverse complement strand
CATTATCATAACTAAATATTTAAAGTCTGATCATCGTTGTATATTATTTATGCAGTTTCTGTGTTCTGCACAGCTCTAATTTGACTTCTCTCACATCTGTGATAATGTGATTTTTATATTATGCCTTGCTATATGGTATCTCTGTTTTCTTGCTCTATTTAAGTTTACTACTTAGGGGAGTTTTAAAAGTCTTTAGAGCATCANATGTAAAAGATTCTAAGCAGTATTTATTTGAGATGTTACATTATTTATTAATAAGTCTATCTTAAGAATCAGAAATATTCACAAATTTGTCAATAATCAAAACTAATGCAGACTACACTTCATCTTCACGGTAGTTAAAATTTAGTTATGAAGGGGATCTACATCTGTTTCAGTTTTGTGAACTCTATTATAAATCATTCAGACTACAATATTATAGAATTTACTGGAAAGGTAAAAAATGTCTCCATAAACTATTTTGGTGTATGTGTGTGATATTAGTCAGGGCCCCATTCATTCTAGGCAAGTACTCTATAACTAAACTTTATTCCTAATCCCAAGATTTTGAATTTGATGGTGTGATATCATAATGTTGGTCACAGAACATGGAACAATCAAGCTAGTACTGAGCTAGAGGCTTCCTCCCTACTGAATAGCTTCCATAATTCTAGAAGGAGATATGCACATTGCTGGGGAATAGTCATCAATAGTCTCACTCAGTTGTGAGTTCTGAAAACTTCAGTAATGACCAGCCTGACAAGATGGTTGTGATAGTGGCAGGTATGTTATCAGAATAACCAACAGCTTTCTGATTGGGTTTAAGGCCCTTCCCACAGTAGCAAATTCATACTTGGTGCTGCTATAAAACTAAACAAGAACCTGTGGCTGAGTAGGTCATATGTCTTAGAGAAGAACCTATTAATAGCATTTTTGTTAAATAGACAGCNTGACTGCCTTCTAAAAACTTATCTGTATACCCACAGAGCAGTTCATTTCCCACACTTCATCAGAGAAGCTCATTTCAGTACATAGCAGTTAACACAGAGACTTAAGAGTTTTTCAAAGTGCAGAGAATACATGAATGGAATGTTCAGCCCTAATGAGATGTCTGTATCATCAGCTACACCCAAGGCTCAGAGAACAGTGTGGCAGAGGGGGCAGAAGAATTGTGNGAGAGAGATATCAGGGAAGACCTCCGTAAAATGTAATATTCTTGACAGAACAGGGCCATTGTATGCCATTGTATTCATGACCCCATAGCAGCTAAGCATACAACTTCGTGTGCACTCTTTCCCCCATATTAATGAATAAAAGCCTTAGGAAACAAGCCAACAGCTAATGTAAGTCATCTAATAAATATACAACTCATTCGAGAAACTACAGCAATTGAATGGTTTGTGTAACATGTATGTGTGTCTGCATTAATATNTACTCATGTAGACTACCAGCAGTAGAAGACGCTTCCTATACTACTTCTAGATTAAAGCTATTGAGATATCATATGTTATGCTCATAGTTTCCGGAAAATCCTATTTAATACTGCTGATAATGAACAAAATAAATAGCATAGTGGTATTTTTATTAGAAAAGGTTTGATCCAGGGTATATATTTAAAGTTCTAATGGACTCTCAGGTGTCCCCATACTACACTGAGAACTTCCAACAGAATGTATTCAAAAATATGTTCATGTTTATTAGAATATACAGAATATGGTACAAACATTGTTTTTAGGCAGGTGGGAGAGCTGGCCCTGAAGTCATAAGAGCAGGAGAGCTGTCCCTGCCCCTCATCAGCTGCAGCACTTGGGAGAGTGGTCCCTACACCTATCCTGGGCAACACCATAGAGCTGGCCCTGAAGGTGTAGGTGTGGGAGAGCTGACCCTGAGGACATGAAAGTGGGAGAACTGGCCCCACCCCTTTGCTCATTGCTGCAAGGGATGAACTAGCCACAGCAATGCTGGAGAGAGATCACCCTGTTGGTGAAGACAGGGGCGAGCTGGTGGGTTGACCAACCCTGCAACTACCCGGGCCCAGAACCAGGCTTATGTGCTGGCCTACTCCAACATCCACGCCATCTGTGATCTGCTGAAGGTGGGGATGATCCTGCAGACCCAGGCCTGCAGGATCTCCACTACACAGGGCAGCAACGGGATGTCCANTAGGAGTCCCAGTGAGGGCCCNGTGTCAATGGTACAGCAGAGACCAGGGGCCTCGAACCAGACCAACGATTCTTTGAGATGAATACCTGCATCTAAAAATGTATGCATAAAGGGGTTTGTAGTGTGACTCACTGTGTCACACTATAGCTTTCATAATGAGATTTTTCCTTTACTTCAATTTCCCCCTTTTTTTCTCTTAATTTTTTTTTATTTGGTGGGGGAGGGAATTGGGTGGGATGGTGGGGCATGATGTGAATAACACAAAGAATAAATAAAAAGAAAATTTTTTAAAATTTAAGAATTTTATTTATATTTTGATTGTCTCATTGTGGAGAAAGTTTTTCTAAATCACACAGAGAATCATCCATAATGGAATATAATAAATTGTAAAATTTTTTAAAAGCATGATGCAAATAATAAAAAAAAAGATGAAAAGAAAACTGAAAAAAAGAAAAGTCACTAAAATGTTATGGAGAAAAATATTTGCAAATACAGGAAAAAGAGTATCCATAGTTTTTGATACCCATTCCATTTTTTCAAATCTAAAATCCTCAACAGGAAATGTACAGATTATCTACTGAGATGCTGACAAATGAAATAACCCACACATTAAAAAAAGGTTGGCGTGGGGGCATTAGAATCCATGAGACATGAAAGTGGAAAGGTGCCCAGAGGGAACAGGAAGTTACAAGTCTGCTTAAGGGTGAGCCACAAGGAAAGATGGAANAGGAAGGCTATGGAGTGGGTTGGAGAGGAGGCCCAACCAGAACAAAGAGTGTTTGAAAATGCCTAAATGAAACTTACCATGTTGTATGCTAATTCAAAAATAAATATTANACAATGATCAAAAAAATCAATCAAGAGATAGGGGAAATCCAGATGATATACAAATAGCACAAAAAATGGCAAAATAAAAGCAACAAAAATCAATAAAATACTCGGAGCAAAGGAAGTAACAAAGGAATATAGTCTTTAGCTCTTTCACCACTATGGAAAAAATTGGACAGAAATGACTTAAAGGAGGGTGTGCCAGTCTGTGGTCAGAGGGTTCCATTGTTTTTAGGCCTGTGTGAGAGGAGATATCATAACAGAAGGGCAGACAAAAGGAAGAAGAACTTTTCTTACGGCAGCAGGGATGCAGAGAAGAACGAGGCAAAGAGTGATGGACTGTTTGCCCCGATTAGTTGCCACATTCCACATTTTAAGTGCCTCCAATAGTCTATTCAAACTTTTAACCTGTCAGTGTGTGAATCCATTAACAACAGCAGAGCCTTGATGACTGNGTCACTTCCTAAAAGACCTACATCTATACATTGTTTACACTGGAAACCAGNCCTGCAGAGCAGTAGACCATGGAGTAGGGTAATGGGGGTACTTCATATCCAAGTTACAGCCAGNACTAACCTAAGTAACTTTGGAAAATGATTTTTGACTAAACATAACAAGAAATCTGAAACCTATATCAATATTGTTCTATAGTTAATTTGTCTTCTTGGGGTGTGCCTTAACAATTTTAAGCACTAACCTAAGTAACTTTGGAAAATGGTTTTTGACTAAACATAACAAGACTATCTAAAACCTATTATCAGTATTGTTCTATAGTTAATAAATTTGTCTTCTTGGGGTATGTCTTAACAATTTTAAAAGTATTTTATGTAGATTGTAGTATTATGCAAATAAGAAGGGACATTGAAGGTAATAAGAGCCAAACCTCATCAGTGAAGAATAAAGATAGGCAGTTAGGATAGAAGGCAATCAATCTTAGTGTCAGATAGAGATTGAAGTAAGTACTAGAAACTCATGGCTTTTGATCTTTATAGATGCTTTTTTGTGGGCGTACAATACCATATATTATAACAAAACATAAATATATATATATATATACTGATAACAAATAATTATATATATATGAACGTATCTTTGAAAATACAGATATACGTACACCAGATCTGTCTGGTAGGAAGAACTGTCAGCAATGATATCTTGTAGTAATGAGAACATCTGCCATTCAGGTCTTAGCTTCTAAATTTCATTCAACAATATAAGGAATTAGGGACTTTGGTTGAGTGGCTGGTTCCAGATGTGGGGCAAGAAATATTTCAGAAAGAAAGTGCTCAAAATATTGTTTTGTAGATAATAATCATCAGTGGATTTTGAACTGCATGGGGAAATGAACAAGAAAAGAGATTATTTGTATATTCTCCCTTAACACTTAGTAGTTACCAAGGAAAATACTCACTATAAATTGCAAAGTCTTAGAGTATTCCAAGTGATGGTTTTTAAACTTNCATTAATATGTCCTGTTGACAACATGTTACCAGCTATGAAATACTGATAAAGGCACACTGTATCTGTATCATTCTTTTCCCAAATATATAAGCCAAGTTAAATTATGATGGAATAAAATAAGTTTAGATTAACAAAACTCTACAAAATCAATAACTAAAGTTTTAAAATACTAGACAGGAAAGATGAAGTTGATTGCAGCATTGTCTAAGAAATGTAAATACAAGTAAGTGATCCTGGATTGTGTATGAGTTAGCACTATGCATGTCTTAGTAANAGTTCTATTGCTATGAAGAGACACCATGACCAAAGCAATTTACAGAAGAAAGCATTTGATTGGGAGCTTGCTTAAGGAGGGTTAGTCCATGACCATCATTCAGGATACATGACAGCAGTCAGGCAGACATGGCACTGGAGCAGTAGTTAAGTGCTTACTTACTGATCCACACAAGACTGGGACTGCTCAAAGCCAAGCTCAAGTGACATACCTTCTCCTATAAGGTCACATGTACTCCAATAAGGCCACATCTCCTAATCTTACCCTTCTCAAACAGTTTCACCAACTTGGGGACAAAACATACAAGCACACGAGCCTATGGGGGACATTCTCATTCAAACTACCACAATGCATTACCATTCTATTAGTATAGCAAATATGTGAGAGGATATTATATAATTGTGTGTGTGTGTGTGTGTGTGTGTGTGTGTGTGTGTAGTTTAAATGAATTTATGTCATTAGATGTGATAATGCTATATGCAAAAGTCAGAGTATGTCCTACAAAGGCCCTAGCACCAAGCATGAGAATCCTGCTTTTGAATTGTTGGTCAGAGGAGTCGAAGAAACTCCCAAAGCAATATAGACTATTGCTGGTACCTTTGATCCCAGAATTTAGTGTAAGTCCCTATTGCTGAAGACCTACACACACACACACACACACTTTGGACATAAGAATTGGGAGAGTTTAACTGCAACAGACAGGGAGGCTCTCACAATACTGGAGGATGCTATTTAAGCCACCAAGAGAGAAAAGGAATCAATAGTCTTATCCAGCTGTGAAGCCTGTGAACCACAGCAATGACCAGCAGAGCAAGATATCCAATAGTAGCACTTCTAGCTTGTTAGTAGCCAGAAGCTGTCTAATTGTATTCAAGTGCCACTTAATAGGAGGGAATTCATGCCTGGTATTGTAACTCTAGCCAACTAACTATGGCTGGTGGGGCCGTGGGACCCAGAGGAGAACCTACTACTCTCATTTTCTTAAGACAGTATAATTTCTAACTGCATTCTAAATGTGTATCCNTATGCACACAGATAGTTTTATCTCTCACTCCTCATCATAGACATTTTTTGGCATCATCTAGAGACAAATACAGAAAGTCACAACTGACCGAAATTTAGAGGAAAAAGTGACTTTAGAGTGCTCAGTTCCAATTGCTTGCTATATCTATAACATGGTCCCTACAGTTTAGCTCAGGAAACACCAAGGAAGAGAGGATAGAAAGATTTTGAGAGCCAAAGGACCAGGATGTCTGCTAATAGACTCTTCTGTAGAGGATAGAGAAGATGCTCCCATGATATCTCACCAATATGGTTTTCTAAACAAGTTGGGAATGATGACAATACCAGCTGACATGTCAACATGAATGGGGACAATCTAACAAAGGTTATACTAGAAGAAGAACTACTCCAGGTAGTTAACGAGGGCTGAGAGGGAATCTTCCCCAGGGATGAGCCAGCTAATTGGTTATCCAATACCAAGTGGTCAACCCTAAACACACATATGTATAAACAACACT
Source organism: Neotoma lepida (assembly GCA_001675575.1). NCBI lineage: Eukaryota > Metazoa > Chordata > Mammalia > Rodentia > Cricetidae > Neotoma > Neotoma lepida. The sequence goes on along the minus strand of LZPO01097395.1, from coordinate 92,355 downwards.
AAAATGTCTTTATGTGTTTAAATATATGTATATATGTAACAGTAATAACTAAAGAGGAGATAAGAAAACAATAGAGATAATACATGAAATTGGAAGGCTTAGAGGCAAAAGGAGGGGAACAAAAAGGTGTGGTTAAAGGAGTGAGGGAAATTCTAGATGCATATTGATTCCCTGTTTACAAAAGATTTATGTCAAAGCACCAAAAATAGTTCCAGTTTATTTTATTGTTGAGACAAGATTTGTGTTTCTAGACTAGGCTTAGATCCTTGACCATCCTAAATGAAGCTCTTGGATGTCTGGGTTCCAAGAGTGTGCCACTGTGCCCAACTAATGGTATGAGTTTTATCTGGGTCAGTATTGTGCATATTCTTTGCTTTCCCTGTGATGACACAAGTTTACCTTGCCACAGTTCCACACTTCAAACAAACTTTTCAGCCTGAAGAATAAGGGTCACCATTACCTTCCNCTCTTCTCTTCCTCTTACACATACAAAACCTGTTTCTAACTGAATGATTCCAAGATTCCAAGAGGGTTGGGAATAAAGCTCAGTCAGAAAAATGCTTGCCATGCAGCCATGAAGACCTAAATTTAATCTCCTGTACCCATATAAAATGCCAGACATGGTGGTACACTTGTGATCCAGCATGGAAGAATTAGAGACAGGCAGATCCCTGGGACTCAATGACAGCCAGACTTTCCTACGAGGTGAGCTCCCAACCAAAAGAAACATAGTCTATAAAAATGAGGATTGCTCCTATGACATCTTCTGGAACACACACACACACACACACACACACACACATACACATGCACACATGCACACACGCACACATGCACACATGCACTCACAGCACCTGTATCAGTATAAATATGAGTACACAGACAAAGGATTTCCAGAAATGTCCCATGTGTACCTAAACTTTGATTCTCTGAGTAAATTTCACCAGGATACCTCTAGAGGGATGCCAACATAAATAAGTAAAACTTACCACCCAGCAGAAAGCAAATAAGGCTTCTCTTAAGTCCTCAGGCTTGAGTAAAAAACTGAGTGCAAAATAATTCTCAGTTCATTTGAGGATTGATAGGCTTCAAGTTGAAGCTAAATAAAGACCTGCTGTGTTTAACTCTTCCCTAAGAAAGGAGACTGGTTCATATAAAGGCAATAACCTCATTTTGCCTAACACAAACTAACATTCTCATACCTTAGTATGCATCACATTTGTATTTTTATGATTTTTTTCACTTATTGAAAATAGATTCTTTTCTCATACAGTGTATCTTGATGACAGTTTCCCCTCCCTCTACTCTTCTCAGTCCTTCCCCACATCCCCTTCCCTCCGGATCCACTCTCTTTCTGTCTCTCATTAGAAAAGAACAGATTTCTAAGAGACAATAATGAAACATGACAAAATAAAATACAATATGATAAACAAAAAACATCAAATTAAGCTGGAAAAGACAACCCAACAGAGGGAAAAGAGTCCCAAAGCAGGCACAAGAGTCAGAGACCCACTTGTTCACACATTCAAGAGGCCCAGAAAAATACATAATACACATGCAGAGAACCTGGTGTAGACTCTGTTCTTGCTACTTCAGTCTCTGGGAGCTCATATGAGCCTTGCTTAGTTGATTCAGAGGGCCTTGTTCTCCTGGTGTCCTCCATCCCCTCTGGTTCTTACACTTTCTGCCTCCTCTTCCAAGGGATCCCTGAGATCTGAGGGGAAGGGTTTCATGGAGACATTCCATTCAGAGCTGTGTATCCCAAGGTCTCTCTCTCCGCCTAGTATCTGGCTGTGGGTCTCCGTTCCCATATACTGCAGGAGGATAATTCTCTGATGATGGCTGAATAAGGTACCAATCTGTAAGTATAGTAGAGTCATAGTATAGGAGTCATTTTATTGTTGTTGTTTGTTGTGTATTTTTTTAGGGCAGTAGTATTTGGTTTTACCAATACTACTGGGTTATTGGTCTCTGGGATATCTAGCCTCTGATTTTTGGTCACCCAAACAATGTTGGGCATGGGTTCCATCTCGTGGAGTGGACCTTAAGTCAAATCAGACATTGGTTGCCCACTCACACAAGTTCTGTGCCATCATTGCCCTAGCATATCTTGCANGCAGAATATATTGTAGGTCAAAAGTTGTGTGGCTGGNTTGGTATTTAAGTTTCTCTTTTGGCAGCCTGCAGCATACTTTCCCACACCAAAGGCAATAGAATATTCGGATGAAGGCTCCGTGTAGGCTGCAGCTCAACCTCTCCATGTTGAATGAGTTGTGTGTGTAGCTGGAAGTTTCTCAGTCTCCCTGGCCCTGGGGTCCCACAGCTGCTTATAAAATGATTATTTAGAGGCTTATATTAGTTACAACCTGTATGGCCTATGGCTTCAGCCTCTTGCTAGCTAGCTCTTTTATTTTAAATTAACCCATTTCTGTTAATCTATATGTTTCCACGTGGATGTACAGGTCTGCTGGCATCTTGTTGCTCCTTTGGCAGAGGGCTGATGTCTCCTAGACTCTGCCTTTCTTCTCTCACTATCTCTTCTTGACTTTCCCACCTAGCTCCATCCTGCCATGCCATAGGCCAATGCAGCTTTATTTATCATCCAATGGGAGCCACACATATTCACAGCATACAGAAAGACGTCCCACAGCATGTGTGGGTGCTGCCCTTGGCAACAGGGCCTTTGCAGAGAGTAAACCACTGACTTAGCAACAGTCTTGGAACCCTTTTGGACTACAGCTCAATTGAGTGCAACCCAGTCTCCATACTAGAAGACTAGTTTGGTGGCAAGAGATGGCCAGTTGGGAATCTGTCATTCCCATCATCAGGAGACCTCATTAGAATCACATTCATATATTTTAGGGAGTTTCCACTGCACTGATTCCATACCATCCCTCAAATGTCCCTCAATTCTAGCTGCTGTTCCCTGTATTCCCTCTCTTAACCCTACTTCCCCTCCCTTTCCAGACCTGATCCTCTCATTAGTGTCTTGACCTATTTCNCCCTCCAAGGGTGATTCATGTGGAACCATAGTCCCTTTCTCTATACCTATCTCCTCTGATTCTACTATTGTAGCTTGGTTATAATTTACTTAATTGCTAATATCCCCTTATAAGTGAATATATACCATATTTATCTTTCTGAGCCTGGGTTATCTCACTCATGATGATTTTTCAGGTTCCATGCATTTCCCTGCAAATTGTAAGATATCATTTTTTAACAGCTGAGTAAATATCCCATTGTGTAAATGTACTACATTTTCTTTATCCATTCTTCTGTTGAGGGACATCTAGNTTGTTGCCAATTTCTGGATATTTTGATTAGAGCAGCAATGAACATGGTAAAGCAAGTGTCCTTTAGTAATAAGCCCAAGAGTGGTATAACTGAATCTTGAGGTAGATTGATTCCCAATTTTCTGTGGAACTGCCATGTTGATTTCCATAGTGACCATACAAGTTTACACCCTCACTCCCAATGCAAAGTGATCCCCTTGTTCCACATCCTTCCCAGCATGAGCCNTCTTTTGTATTGTTGTTCTTAGTCATTCTGACAGGTGTAAGATGGAATCTCAAACTGGATTGCAGCATGCCGAAGAATTCAAATAGGTCCACATCTATCACCCTGCACAAATTGAAGTCCAAATATATCAAAGACCTCAACATAAAACCAGATACACTGAAACTGAAATAAAGTCCAGCATGATGAGGCATTCTGGTAATACAACACCTGAGAGTCTGAATCAGCAGTATTATGGGAGTTTCAACTAGCCTGGGTTGTAGAGTGTGACTCTGCCTCAAAATAAAAACATTCAGAGAAATAATAGAACACATAAAATTTCACAAAAGACAAGAGAATAAAGACAAAATGAGATCAAATATTAAACACTGGCAATGGTAGAAAGAACTAGGAACACTTCCTCATTCCTGGTGAGCTTGCTTATTAGGTCCATTTGCTTGGAATATATTTTTCCAATCCTTTATCTTGAGCGAGTGTCTATCCTTGTGTTTCTTGGATGCAGCAGAAGGATGAATCCTGTTTTCACATCTATTCTGTTAGTCTGTAATTTTTTTTAAATTGGGAAATTTAGACCATTGATATTGAGAGATATCAATGACCAATCATTGTTGATTCCTGTTATTTTATTGTTGATAGTGGTGATGGGTGTGTGTGTGTGTGTGTGTGTGTGTGTGTGTGTGTGTGTGTGTGTGTGTGTGTGAATTACTAGATATGAGGTTATTTATTACCTGTGTTTTCATGGGAGTATTTAACCTCCTTACATTGTCATTTTCCTTCTAACATCTTCCATAGGGCTGAATATATAGATAGATATTGTTTAAATTTGGCTTTGTCATGGAATATTTTGTTTCCTCCATCTAACGTGATTGAAAGTTTTGCTTTGTTTAATCACTGGCACCTGTAGTCTCTTAGAGTCTGCAGGACATCTGTCCAGGACCTTCTGGCTTCTAGAGTTTCCATTGAGAAGTTAGGTGTGATTCTAATATGTCTGTCTTTATATGTTATTAGGTCTTTTTTTCATTGTAGCTTTTAATATTCTTTCATTAATGTTTAGATTATTATGTGCCTAGGGGACTTTATCGAGCTCAATCTATTTGGTGTTCTGTATACTTCTTGTTCTTTAATAGGCATACTCTTCTTTAGGTTAGGAAAATTTTGTTCTATGATTTTGTTGAAAATATTTTCTGGGCCTTTGATCTGGGTTTCTTCTCCTTCCTTGATTTATATTGTTCTTTGGTCTTTTCATAGTGTCCTAGATTTCTTGAATGTTTTGTGTCAGAAGTTTTTTGGATTTAATATTTTCTTTGACTGATGTATCCATTTCTTGTATCTTATCTTCAACATCTGATATTCTCTCTTCAATCTCTTGTAGTCTGTTGGTGAAGCTTACCCCTGTATTTCCTGTTTGAGTTTCTAAATTTTTCATTTCCAGAATTCCCTCAGTATGGGTTTTCTTTATTGATTTTATTTCCATTTTCAGGTCTTGAACAGTTTTATTTATTTCCTCACATTGTTTGTTTGTGTTTCCCTGGATTTCTTTAGTGGACTTATTAATTTTCTCTTTAAGAACCTCTATCATCTTCATACAGGCTGTTTTAAGATCTTTTTCTTGTGCCTCAGCTATGATGTAATATTCAGGGTCTGCTGTGGTAGGATAGCTTTTAACAGCCGTGTTTTTACATCATCACTAGGTCATATGCTGGAAATACATTTTGTTTTGTATTAAATTTTCAAAAGCTTATTTCAAACCATCTATAAAATTTTGGATGCTCACCAGGAATGAGGGAGTGGCCCTAGACTTACTGTCCTCCAGCATTTAATATTTGCTCTCAATTTTGCCTTTCTTCACCTGCCTTTTATGAATTTTTATATGTTCTTTTATTTCTCTGCATAGTTTTATTTTGAGACAGGGTCTCACTCTGAAGCCCAGGCTAGCTGAAACTCCCATAATCCTGCTGCTTCAGACTCTTCAGCAAGCCTCACCATGTTACTTTATTTCTGTGGATTTCATTAAGAATTTCTTGGATTCCATTTTCTGTCCTATCTTAACATATCAATTATGCTTTCTTGAAATATATTTTGGGGCTGGAGAAATGGCTCAGCCATTAAAGGTTAAGTTCAGAACAAAAGAGACAAAATATATTTTCATGATTTCTATAGAATTTGCAATAGACATTTACAAGTAGATGAAGTTTGCTTTTCAGTCATACTATACTACTTTTTGTACAGTAGTGTTCTTTTCCAGTAGTTAAAGACTCCTAACTCATCTCTTTTCTCCTTCCATCATTGCTCTCAGTTTGTTTAAACATATCCTTACATACAAACACATACACATAAGCATGCATAACTGTTGCTATTANTTTCAACAAAATATTGGCAGGTCATTAATAGCAAAAAAAATGCTTTTATTTTGTCTTCATTTACTCCTTCTCAACAGTTCCTTCTGGAATAAAGATCTGAGTATTTGATAAGATAATATTCTCTCTCTGTAATTTTCTTTTAGTAGTATGCAATGTTATTTATATGTGTTTGTGTGTACCTATGAATGTTTATGTGTATGCCATGTACGCAGGCATCTGCAAAGGCCAGAAGAGCACACCAAATCTCCTAAACCTAAAGTTACAGGCAACTAAGTGCAGGCTGGTGTGGGTGAACTGAATACAAGTCCTCTGCAAGATCAGTAAGTAGCCTTAGTAGCCAAACAGCCTATCTAGGCCATGATGCTCTTTTTTTCTTGCTTGTACTACTTCTGAGAAGTTGGATATATTGTGATCTTTGCTTCTGTGTGGGGTAAGTACTTTTTCCTCTGGCCTTTTATTTACATTTCACTTTCTGCAGTTCTGCTTTAACAAGCACAAGTGCAGTGTGTGTGGGTTTATCCTGCTTGCTGTCCTCTGATCTTCCTGGAGCTGAGGTTTGTGTCCTGACTCTCTCTCTCTCTCTCTCTCTCTCTCTCTCTCTCTCTCTCTCTCTCTCTCTCCCTCTCTGTTTCTCCCCTGTTTTTCTTTTCTTTTTGTCTAGCTTTCTCTTCATACCTGTCTTATTACTTCTGTAAATTTCCCATAGTTTCTGGACATGCTATTCTTTCCCTTCTCTCTTTTTTTCTGCTTTTGAAGGTTCTATCATCACATCCTCTGCTGAAAGATTCCCAACAGTGAACTACGGAGCTTGTCAGATACATTCTTCATGTTGATAGATTGATTCCAGCTAGCATTTTATAAAGAGTTTCCAAAATGTGAACAAAAAAATAGTAGGTATTAACTTTCAGTAGAGAACATGGGGAATAGTCTTGAAGTCATTGACACAGGAAAAAACCTTCGGAAGAGAACACCAATAGTACAGGCACTAAGATCTATGGTTAATAAATGGGACTTCAGCTGGTTGTTGGTGGTACATGCCTTTAATCCCAGCACTCAAAAAGCAGAGGCAGGAGGATCTTAAGGTTTGAGGCCAGCCTGGTCTACAGAGTGAGTTCCAAGACAGCCAGGGCTACACAGAGAAAATCTGTCTCAAACAGACAAATAAATAATAAAAATAAATAAATAAATAAATAAATAAATAAATAAATAAATAAAGACCTCATGAAACTGAAAAACTTCTGTGTGGCAAAGGACTTCACCATTTGGACAAAGTGTCAGGCTACTGAATGGGAAAAGATTTTTTATCAGTTATGTATCTGAGAGAGGGCTAATATAAAACATTTATAAAGAATTCAAAAACTGTATATCAAGAAAACAAAACAATTAAAAATGTGGTACAAATCTAAACAAAATTCTCTACGTAAGAAACTCAAATGGCTGAGAAACACATAAAGAAATGTTCAACATTCTTAGGCACGAGGGAAATGCAAATCAAAACTATTTTGAAATTTTATCTTACACCCACCAGAATGGCTAAGACCAATAAAATAAATGACAGCTCATGCTGACAAGGATGTGAAGTAAAAGGAACACTCAACCATCGCTGGTGGGAGTGAAAACTTATATGGCCACTACCAGAAATCAGTGTGGTGATTTATCATGAAGATGTGAATTAATCTACCTTAAGATGCAGCTATACCACTCTTGGGCACATACCCAAAGGCTGTTTCATCCTACCACAGAGGAACAGGATTAATCATGATCATTGTTGTTCATTCATAAAATTCAGAAATTGGAAACTACCTAGATGTCTCTCAACAGAAGAATAGCTAAAGAAACTGTAGTACACTTACACAATAGAGGAATTACTCAGTTGTTTAATAAAATCATGAAATTTGCAGATAAATGGATAGAAGTAGAAAAAAGTCATCCTGACTGAGGTATCCCAGGTCCAGAAAGACAAATATGCTATGTATTTACTTATATGAGATTTTGACTGTTAAGTCAATGATAACAAAGCTACAATCTGTAGAAACACAGAGGTTAAACATAGATTAAGGGACTAGGGGAGATGGATAGATCTCCCTAGGAAAGGGAAATAGAATAGACATTTATGGATCAACTGGGGGAGGAGGGCTAGAACCAGAGCTGGAGAATCATGCAGAGAGGAGGGAAAGAGGCAAATGAGGGAGGTACTGAGAGGAGAAACAGCTAAAATTAAGGACCATTTGAGGAGTAGTATAGAAACCTAATACAGCAGAAACTTCCTAAAATATAAACATATATGAATGCGATATAAGTGAAATTGAAAAATATTGGGGGGGGATATCTCTTGTCATGAAATGAGGCTTCCAGTACAATGAATGGGCTACATCTCATTGAGTTGTTGGCTGAAGGAGTTCCATAGAAATCCCCAAACAGCTTAGGCTGTTGCCAAGACTATAGGTTGCTGTCCACAAACTGAAGGCAAAACTCAATTGCTGAAGACAACACCCACACAACTCATTGGACATGGAGAAGTTAAGCTGGTGCCTATCTAAAGCTTTCACTTCTGCGGGCTACTATTCTCAGGACCAGAAGGTACTCTGCATGCTACCAAAAGAGAATCATTAACACCAACTGAGCCACAAACCCATTGATTTACAATGGCATCCTGCCTGCAAGATATTCTGATGCATTGATGGCACAAAGCTTGTGGAAGTAACCAATCAACATCTGATTTGAGTTAAGACCCACTCCTTGAGTTGGAGCCCATACTCAATACTGCTTCAGTGACCAAAATCCTGAGACTAGATAGCTCATGGGCCTAAGGTAAATCCAAATAGTACTGTTCTACTAAAGGACATTAACAATAAAATGACTTCCAATGATATTCTGGTATACTCATAGGTCAGTGCCTTGTTCGGCATTTATCACAGAAGCTTCCTACTGCAGCAGATGGAAACAAATACAGAGACCCACAGCTGGANAATGTGAGAGTGGGAGACCTTGAAACACTCAGCTCTAAGTGGGATGTCTCCATCAAATCCCTGCCTTCAGGGCTCAGGGAACCCTGCCGAGGAGGAGGCAGAAGGAGTATAAGAGTCAGAGGGGATGGAGGACACCGAGGAAACAAGGCCTTCTAAACACAACAAGACTGGAGCACAGATGAACTTACAGAGACTGAGGTAGCATGCACAGGGCCGGCAAGTGTCTTCATCAGATGGGATCCTAGAGGTGAAAGGAAAAGTGGACACATGTCCCCTTTCCTGACCCAGAAGCCAGCTACAATTTATAACCACTTGTAAATGAAAATTTGGTTTTCTCCAAGGGAGTCTAACTATTCTTAAGGGTAGGCTGCATGCCCAGCAATAGACTGCCAATGGAAAACAGATTCAATGGCATGTCTGGAGGATGTCGTCTTGTAATACCATGTCAGGGCTCTTTCTTTTCTTTTCTTTAATTTTATCTTTTTTACTTTTATTTTTCTCTTTTATTTACCCTATAGGTCCTTTATATTTCTATCATGACTTCTGGTTTTCTGTTTTTATGGNAGCTCAATTAGCTAGGGAAGGAAAACTGGGAATAGCAGTTCGTGAATGAAAACTGGGATGAAAGCCATGCTCTGANGCATTAACTAAAGAAGATGTGACAAAGAAATACTAGGCAAAACCAGTGGAGTAAGGTCAAAGGGCAAGAAAACTGAAGTTGTCACAGCTTTCTTTAAAGGGTGACAAAAACATACATATCTCATCATGCTTAGGTATATATTACTGTTTACAGTTAGAAAATGAAGCAGAAGTTCAGAGAGGTTAAGCTATTTACTCAAAGCTGCAAGGGCTACTCAGTACAAGAGGACCCTAGACTTTTAGGCATACCCTACCTTGTTTATATTTCATTTTAAATACTTTACCTCCCCTCAGAAATGTAAGGCCAAGAAGTTCCTGTTATAAGCACTCTGTGTTTTATAACTGTTGATATTTTTCAGACATGCAGATCCTTTTACAGGGCTGGGTTTTCATTTTGTTTTTTTTTGCTTTGTTTTAAATCTGTCTCTTATACACATCTAGATGTGTATAAGAGACAGATATAGTAGAGGTTGGCAAGTTCCAGGCCTCCGGGCCTGCATAGTGGACCCTATTTCTAAAAAATTTCAAACTAAACAACAAATTTTTTCCCGTGAAATTCCCATCTCTGCTTTTATGCTATCTATTTTTTGTTTTAATGTCCAGTCTGATGATTCCAACACTGTTGCTCAAGTTGTGTCTGGTGATGATTTTTCTTGAGTTCCTTCAAACTATGGTTTGTTTTTCAGTGTGGCTTTGAATTTTTGTTGATGGCCAGACATAGCATACTGGATAAAAGAAAGTACACCAGGAGAGCCTTCATGAGTAAGATGTCCAGATTCTGGAAAAAGGACACAGTCTATAGTTCTCTAGGGTCTGCCCACACTGCAGTAGGTCTCAGTCCCATGGACAGCCTGTGACTAACTGCAGGCTTCACAAATGTGTTCCAGTTTGGCTCACCTTAGGTGCAGTGAAATGGGACAAGAGACTTGAGTTGGGCATTTGCCT
>LZPO01097395.1:55207-65976 GCA_001675575.1 Neotoma lepida | reverse complement strand
GGAGCACGAAAAGTGAGTAAGCAGGGCCTGTGCTCTTAGAGTAGAAAATTCTAGGATGCTTGCTTGCTTGCTTGTTGGTTGGTTTGTCTGTTTTTTGTTTTGTTTTGTTTTTTAACTTTGACTTCTAGTGGCAACACTCGGTGACTGACAGTACAAATTTCATTGAGTTGGTTCAAGGTTGAATGACTTCAAAATCCCTGGACTCGAGAGAAATCAGCTTTCATATTGACACAGTAGATCACCTGAAAACACAAAATCTTTAGATTAACAGAGGTCCAAGCTGTTCTGTCTTCAATCACGAGATCCCCTCACATCTTGAAATGGTAGAGGCCTACATCTGGATCTACACTGTAAAATGTTTCATCCACGAGTTAAATGTCTGAAAATTTTATTTAAATGGAAATTTCATAACATACTGTCATTTTTTTGTCTTAAAAAGAAAACTATATATTAAAAAAAATTCCAGCAATACTGGAGAGAGTTGTGATACTGTTGGTTGCTTTTTATGATGGCATGAAAATAATTACATTAAAGGCTATTATGTTCCAGAGAAAAATATGTAGTTAAAGTGTAATCATCAAAAATGTTTCAGACTTGTTTTGTCTGGTTGTCCTTGTAAGTGCATAAATGTACTGTTGGAATAAAAGCAAAGTGGGTGACAAGACTTCTGGAATAATGTAAAGGGATGGCATTTTTATCTGTGGAGCAATTTTACTCGTCCTTTGGTGCCTTTTCCTAATATCTTTAAACTCTCTTGATAATGCTCTTTGACTTTGCTGGGAAAATAAGCCCCAAATGGTGGAACAGGGCACATCTTTCAGGTCTCATATTCTTATCCTGTAAAGTAAGGAGTTTAGACAAAACGATAGCTACAAATACCAAGGTTTCAAAGTTCTGTTAATTGGGGAATGTTCAAAAATCTTCCATTTAATTTTATCATCTACAATAAAATCAGAAGAAACAGTAATGTGCACACTAGTTGCTGAAGCTCCATCTGTTATGTATTCATATTTTAGTTATTTCAAGTTTCCATAAAAATTGTGTAAAGAATTACCTAAACCTTCTTTAAGAGGAAAGGGAAAAATCACCAAAACCTAAACTAAACTCTGCAATGGAGACAGGGCCCATATAGCCATCTGGTGGCTACTTAGGAAAATACACTTGTGCTTTTCTGTACAAATCACAGGGAGGTGTATTTTAAAAAAGAAATGGATCATTCCTATCCTAATATAATATTTGCTTAATTCCAAAAAGCAGGTCAGACATTTTAATCCTTTGTACATGTATATTTGCTGTTAGATTTTATTTGAACCTAAGAGCTTTGTACATGTTTGTGCTATTTACTGGGGAATTCACATTGCTGTCTTTGACAGTCTTTGTCATTATGACAAAGGGTGTCATTATGGTTTAAAGGTAATAGCTCTGTCAAAATATAGGCCTTTAGTGAACTAAACATGAAGCTGTGTAATTATAGATGGGTGATTTTTTAGTATGCATATATAATCAGTGATATTAATATAGCATACCTTCAATGAATATACATATTTTAATGCATATATATTACTAAGTGCTGGACTCTACAATTATATGAAGCATAACTTAGGCTTATAGATAGAAAGTGTATATGTTCTTTAAAGAAACATAATGGCAGAAAATGTGATTAATTCTAACTTTCATGTTCTATATCACAATTATAAGGTTTTGTAAGTACTCCATGGGTTTAGAAATTATGAAGTTTCTATTTGTTCCAGCTATTTCTAAACATTGAAATCAAAGTAATTTTATAATTCAATATCACTTCAATGAAAGGTTAAGAAAAGATTCACAGGTAAAATAAATGTGTAAGTCTATTGGAAGAGACTTTTGCTGTGTAAGCAAAGAAAAGCCAGATCACAGATAAAAAGGTAAGAAAAATTATCTACATAGTGCATTCCCCCCCTAAAAAGACAATTATACTGTCAGTATATGAAATGGAAGTTTTGTTCACAAAGCAGATTTAGGGGCTGAAGGTTCAGAGGTTGAAGGCATTTGCTGCCAAGCCCAACAATCTGAGTTCAGTCCCCAGGACACACATGGTAGGAGACATCCAGCTCCTGTGAGTGGTCCTCTAATCTCCACACACGTGCTGTGATGCCTATGNGGATGCGTATGCAAACACATGTAAATAAACAAGTTAAGTTTTCTTAACAATGTTTCTAAAGAAGCAAGTTTATAGGCAGTGTATTTTTGTGCGTTTTCACAGTGGTAGCTTCACGGTTGGTGGAGTACTAGTAGAGTACTTGCTGGGCACGGAACACATCTTTGTCTATAAGAGTTAATGTAGGGCTTGTTTAAACAAGGACTTTGCACACCTATTGCCCAGATGATACCCTTGCTCAGAATTGGTTTTCAAATGTGTAAAATGCTTTTCCTCTTCCCGTTTCATTGCTAGCTTTATTAATACTGAATTCTTCACTCAATATGCACAGTAGTACAGAGTCACAGTAAAGTGATGGTGAAACTTTAGAAGGCACTGAATCTGATAACTAAGGAAAACTAGAATATAATACATTCTCAGCTCCAACATTTATATTAATCTCAGGTATTTTGCATTGGCATGGATTTTGGTATATTGACACAAATTTAAAGTTAATTTTGTAACACTGTATATATGTTCCCACTCTTGTTTGGGGTATTGTGCTTATGCAGTTCATCTAAAATTGCAATGTATAATTAAGAAATGGGGTTAGTAATTAATCTATAATAATCAAATTTGTAGTCACATTAGGTACTTTTTCAAGGTTAAACAGATGTGTCTTAGATAGATAAATGGTCTTCAAACACTTCAAAGACCTATAGAATACAGCATTTAAAATGTTTTGTTAATCTAAAGTTTTTCACGACAATAAGACACATCTGCTTCTGGCAGTACCAATTTACTTCATAAAAGGATGATGGGCATCAATCGAAGAAACTCCATAGGAGTTTGCTTCATTATGGCAAGGTTAGCCATTTGGGCAAGAAACTGCTTTCTTGGGCTTGACTGCTTGACAGTGTGCTCTGAAGACTGGACACACAGGACCCACGGGAAAGTAATTGCTGAACTTGGCCAAAACAAAGCAGAACAGTCCTTCGAGATTCTTACTTCTCAGAAGAGTCTGCTGGACATTTTGCAGGACCTAGAGGAAAGCGACTGACAAACTTTGCCAATGCAAGGTGGGACAGTCCTTCAAATTTCCTGCTTCACTGAAAAGTCTGCCATGTACTCTAGGCTTGTAGGCTGAAGATGGATGCCCCAACATTGCAGAGGAATTTTGAGTGACTCTCCAAACAGATGTTTCTGTTGTTAAGTATTTTAACTCCTTCTGGGTTCTTTGATGGAGTTAAAGACTAAATAATTAGAGTTTCAGTTTTTCTTAATTATGATAGAAAGTAAGTTAGGTATAAAACTTTGGACTCGCTAAGATAGAAAATGGAGTATTTTCTCTGAATTTGGTAAGTGCAAATGGCTGAATATTGTAAATTCATTCTGACTTGATAACTGTTTTTGTTGTATATAGTTTTACTATGTTAAAGCTTAAACCCTTCATTTTTATTTAGACAACAAGGGGGAAATGTTGTACATTATTTTAAGATGTGTTGCATTTGTTTATGCATATATATATATATGTTTAATTATGCAAAGATGTGTTGCATTTGTTTATGTTGCATTTGTTTAACTCTGTGAGGCTGTGTTGCTTTGCCTGTCTAAAACACCTGACTGGTCTAAAAAAGAGCTGAATGGCCAATAACAAGGCAGGAGAAAGAATAGGCAGAGCTGACAGGCAGAGAGAATAAATAGACAGAGAAAAGAAGATCAAGAAATGAGAGAAAGAGAAGGAAGAGGATGCCAGGGGCTAGCCACCCAGCCACTCAGCCACTCAGCCACTCAGCCAGTCATGGAGTAAGAGTGATAGTAAAAACCCAGAGGCAAAAAGTGAGCAAGATAATTTAAGAAAAGCTGGCTAGACACAAGCAAAGTGAAGGCTGGNCATTTATAAGTAAGAATAAGTCCTGTGTATTTACTTGAGAACTGTGTGACGGGCCCTCCCCAAAAGCTAAAAGAGCAAAGATTAAAAACAATCANCTACAAGATTGTCCAGTGGCAAAGTAACAAATACAACATCTAATGTACATTAATTCTTTTTGATTAATAATAAGGAATTAATATTTAACTAATAATAAATTAGAATAAAGAATATGAACATTTCACCATATATGTATTATATCTCAACAAATCTAAATTTTAGTTTGGTAAGAGACATTGAAGAGAATTACAAAAAGTAAGCCACAATGTGCTATAAGATGTTAGCGACACTAGTAGTCCATAAAACTCTAGTTGCTTCATTATGGCAAGGTTAGCCATTTGGGCAAGAAACTGCTTCACCTTGACTGCTTGATAGAATGTTTCAATTTTAGAGGAAGCTGCTACACAGCAATGGCATATACATAAACAATAATAATCATTAATACACACACACGAATATATATATATATATATATATATATATGTATTCTTAACTGTAATTTGACCCTTAAAGAAAATAGGAGAAGATAGAAGATGTAAAACACATCTTTTTCTTCCTTCACATTCTTCATTGTCCAGTACTCTCCACTCCTTCTGTTGGTTCCAAAGTACCGTTTGGTACCATTTCAACTTTAGAGGAGTATTTCTTATGGGCTTGTCCATGACTTTCTCAGCCTGCTTTTTTGTAAGGCCATCACTTCAGGGGTGGTACCACCCACAATGGACTGGAACCTCCCACATCAATCATCAATCAAGAATATGAACCAAAAGCTTGCCTACAAGCATATCTTATAGAAGTATTTTCTTAAATGAGTGTCTCTTCCCAAATGATTATAGCTTGTGTCAAGTTGACATAACACTAGCCAGCACATTCTTGTTCTTGATTATTCCAACTTTAGGTATAACAGTTCTGTAGTTAGTCTCATGTAAATGTTATGTCAGTGAGTGGAAAAAACTCAGGCCCTGACACGAAAGCCATCATGATCCAAGGGCTTCTTCCATATTGGCCTTAACATCTATTGTTCCCTCTTGAAGACTGCTTTCCTGCCTATTCAGCTTCATCCTTACTGGATTCTAGGAATGATCTAGTAATATGAGAAATAGTGATATGAGAATTGCACATTTGGCCTCTGTGCAAACAAAATGTGTGGCTCTGCCAACAAGGGAACTATNACCAGCACAGATGAAAAAGCCACTTCTGTGCTGAAGATTCTGCATACTAATTGACTGGTTAGAATTTTTTGATTGTAGAGAGTTGGAATGTTGCAGATTAAAAGCCAAAATTATCTTGAGTTACATCTATGACCTCCTTACAGCCTCTCTATTTGGTCTAAGACAATTTTGAACATAGAATTAAAGCTTTGGAAGGTACTCACTTATCCAACCACTAGTTCCCACCAAGCCTGAAGTGAAGAATATCATCAGATAATACCTAGGCCCAAGATTTTCCTGCCTTGTAAGCCATCCCCCATGCTGTTCCCACAAAGGAATTTGGTAAACACATGTATTTGTGGTTTTCTTTTTATCTTATGACTTTCCCAGCAAGACATGTCATTCAGGATAATGTGAATCCAGTTTTCCAGGCCATGATCACTCATACTTGGCTGAGATGAAATTTCCTTTGGAGGAAAGGGGTGAGAATTCACAAAACATTTTTTTCTTAGGACTTCACTTTTTGTCTCTTTATTGGATTTTTGACTGTCTGTCTCTATTTTCAGTGAGTTTTCCAAAGATTGAAGTATTCATGTCTAGCATACTACTTTGACTTATGATTTTATGCATTGACTAAACTTAGAAAACTTAAAATACTTTAAACTTTTATCATCCCTGTCTTCACTATGTGTCAATATTGAATGCATTTTGCTTCTATAGGTCATATATGCCATTAAAAACCTAAAATTCAAATTCTGTTATGTCACCATCTGTTGAGTCTGAAGGAGGTCAGATAGAGTGGCATCATCAATGGACATCCTCTTAAGGCGTGCAATTCTCAAGACGCTCATCAGATTATTGTCTTTCGCTTCTTTATTATTCTTTATCTTAAGGTGTTCGAGGTTTTAATGATAGCTGTTGGGCAAATATTTGTATAGTAATCCTGAGATCTGGTGAACATTTCAAACAAATTGGCCAGAGGAAATTAAAAGTCTAATTCCTCTTTGTTNCCACAACATACTATAGCCATACCCTACTCTATATGCACTAATGATTGTCTGTGTAAACATTAGATATTTTCCTGCTGCTGATAGGAAGCTGTAGGTAAGGTGATGAGTTCTATAATTTTAGTAGATTTAATCCCAGGCAAATGTGTTGTCTCTTGGTTGCAGGAAGAGTGAAAATAAATGCATATTCCTCATGAGTACATCCTTGCTCATCTTATAACTCAGAACAGTCAGTAAAATGGCTGTGTTTTTGACGATGTCTCTATTAGATGTCTTCTAGGGGAAAGAGATGCCCTGAGCACAGTTGCATTTATTNTCTTCTAGTTCATCCAGTGAAGGGCGTTGAGCAGCCGGATGAGCACACCCAGGACACAGGGGGAGAGGAAAGCAGTAGCAGCTCATCAGTTGAATTAGGAGGCACTGAGTAATGCTGGGTGTGCTGTGACTTTAGCAGTTCCACAGAGTGGGGTACACATGTAGTGAGAGGGGACCNTAAGGTTAGTCTCAGCTGTTCTTAGCAGTACAGTAATGGCAGAGATGGTCCTCAAACAGGATGGATGTCCTCTGGCTACCGAGTCTAATGAGAGAAATTGCTCAGAGCCCTTGTCTTTCTATTTTTAACTGTCTACTGTTAATGCATTTCTTTCTCCTTGTGAATAAAAGGAAAAAAGAGAGACTTTCAGTAAGGCCACCTAAAGTCAGAACTTGGGTCAATACTGCCCCAAAAGGCTTATTCATGTTTCTTCTAGGACTAGTTATACAGCATCTGGTCAGTTTTGTTTTAGTTTATTTTTTAGTGGTTGGGATATTAGTGCATAATTTGGAATTGAATTTTGATAATAAACAGAACAAGAAAGCCTCCTTTCCTGAGGTACATGGGAAGATGTGGACTAGGGACATACCTAATGGCTGAAGTAAGCTCCTCACTCATAATCAATACAAAGAAGTCACCATGAGACTTGGGTACTTAAGTTCCTGGTGACAAGGATGCATTTTTATCTTTGGGTACATTTTTGTCTTCATGGCTACACATAATAAGAAAAGCATGCCTTGCTTGTCCCAGGGAGTTCCCTCTCACATCTGCACTCTGCTGGAGTAGAGAGAACAAATGCCTTGTAGCAAGGATCCTGTGTTGTTGTTCCCTTTTCGGGAGGAGGCCAAGTAGGCTCGAAGTCAAGACACACAGACTCCTGGAGAATGTCGAAACAACAAGCTCAGTTTACTCAGAAAGAGGCAAGCCTTATATACCCTCTACCCCACCCTGGGGGAAGGTCTGATGAATATGCATCTGCTGGTGTGACATGGCTGCCTCTCATTGGTCCAGGTCGTGTTTCAGCTGCTGCTGCTAAGGCTCTCAGGCAGACCCAGGCTGGCTCTCAGAATGTATCTTTTTTACTGGTGCCTCAAGCCTCTTGGGGATGAATCATCCCACAGTGCCTCCTGTCTTCAGCATTACTGTTCTAAACTAAAAGGGCCAAGGTTGCATTAAACAGGCGAAGGATACANAAAGGCAGCTGGGAAACATAGCTCATCCCCAAGGAAATGAGCAACAGCTTATTCAGAGTCAAATGTAAGACAAATCTTAAAAGGTCTTATTAATAAAAAACCCAGAGCAAGATATTGGGGTGATAGCTGAGAGATCAGAGAGACAGAATAAGCCACAGCCAACCTCACCTCGCCAATTCCTCAGCTGATCTTGTTTCTTCAGACTGAAAGCCTCTGAATCTTCACCCAGAAGGTGAAGATTTTAGGTGAACTGCTTAAAAGCCTAAAACATATATTTTTTTNAATTTTAGACAAAAATGGGGAAATGTGGTGATATATTGTGTTCCCCAAAATACTGTGCACCCTAATAAAGCTTATCTGAGGATCAGAGGAAAAAGCCAGCTGCTATATTCAACATAGAAGTCAGGCAATGGTAGCACATGCCTTAAATCCTAGCATTTGGGAGGCAGAGATTCATCCAGATCTTTGTAAGTTCAAGGCCATACTGGGGAACAGAGCCAGGCATGGTGACACATGCCTTTAACCCCAGCACTAACCATAGAGGTCTNGAGGTCTGTACAGACAGACAGGAAGTGATGTAGCTGGGCAGAGAGAGGAAGTGAGATGCAGAACAGAAAGGCATATAGGCATGGATATATAGGAAGTAGGTTTCTTTGGCTGAGGATTTCCAAGTGGTAAGAATGTGGCTGACTTCTCTCTGCTTTTCTGATCTCTCAGCTTTTACCCTAATATCTGGCCCCATGTTTTTTATTAATAAGACCGCTTAGCAATTCATCTTACAGTCAAATACGAGTGAACATCCTCCAGGAGCAAAACCAGATTGGTCTCCTTGAACATTTCTGACTGTCAATGAGGTTACAGAACTACTCTAGTCACANCAAGCAAAAGTCATAAATAAGTACATTTACTAAATACNTTGGCAAGGACAACATGGAGATGAGGTGCAGCAGACACAGTAATTGCTGCTGTAGGTTTTTGATATTTCCTGATGACTGTCTTAGTTTGAGATTAGTGAAAGTTAGTGATTGGTCTCCTAAATTAAAGCATTGCAAAGATTTTACTTGCTAGGCAAAAGCATATCAGGTTAGATGCAGAGGTTTCTCATAAATTGTTACTGTCTACATAACTTTGAGAGCAGATAAAGAGTGGGTTAGATGGAACATGCAGCCAATACCTAAAATTATCAAAGAGCAAAGAAGCCATAATTGGGTAAACCAAAGACTAAGTATATTGTAGCACTGGGCACACCTTAGGAAGAGCACATGTGGACCCTTTGTTGCTCAGTATTTGGGCACAGAAATATCGGCGAGGTAAAGGCCGAGGAGTTGTGCAGGATCCTGTTTAGAAAATTTATCCTTATAATTGAGTAAGGTTAACTTTCTGTCACAGAAAACATTAGTCAGTGCTGGCAACATGTTCAGTCTCAAAAAATCAATTTACAACTGATTTTGTAAACTGAGACATAATTGACAATTCTGAAAGGCAGAATTGTGTTACAGAATCAGCTAAAAAAGATAGTTATTCCAGATATTGCAAATTTTTGAACTTCCAGAGTTTCTATTATTCTGGGAAATGACTTAGAACATGGAATAGATAGCAGGGCTTCCTCAGAATGGAGCTCAGCCCTTCCAATGATGCAGATACTCTCAGGTCTGCATGACTGTTGGGGAGCGGAGTGTGGACATGCTGTCTGGAGGAGATGGGTCCAGACAGAGTGACGCACTTTGCTCATTGTTTTCATAAAATCCTTAAGTGTCGAAGGGAATAATGGAAAAGGCCGCTCAAAAGTTCACCCTGAAGAAAAGAGAGTCACAACCTTCCTCATAGAACAGTTGAGGGGGCTGGGGCTGAGGATTTTTTGCTTAGGATGTTTTGTGTGGCTTCAGGATGGATGCAAGTAGCTGAGGGAAGATAATTCCTTCTGGTCTGGCTGATGGAGAGAGAATGATCCCTGCTCTCCCCCATGAACTCATGGTGTCCCAGCCTTTGTTTCAGAGAATGATGGCCAATGGGGCCAGTGAAAATAAGAGGACTTATGGGAGACTCCTACATGAAAGNGGAAGTGAGAACTAACAGTCAAGTTATGAAACGCGATACACATACTCTTTACCAATAAACACTTTGGGCAAGAAAATGAAATTGCACATATAGTAAAAAACATAGTGGTAAAATCATTTCACATGTTCAAGCTATGCACTGATTTCTGCGGCCTGCCATGTGGGAAGCGAGAATCCAATGTTATCACAGACCCACTCACTGAAGGACAATAGAAATATATTTGGTGAAGAAACAACAAGCATTC
Source organism: Neotoma lepida (assembly GCA_001675575.1). NCBI lineage: Eukaryota > Metazoa > Chordata > Mammalia > Rodentia > Cricetidae > Neotoma > Neotoma lepida. The sequence continues at coordinate 55,964 of LZPO01097395.1, read as the reverse complement.
CAGAAAGCAGCAGTTAGTTACAGAGACCGTGCTTGAAGACAAAGATGAGCAAGGGCTGAGGCACACTTAGTCACTCAGTGATGATGCACTACTTTTCCTATATTTCAGAGAACTGTCTGCAGAAATTAATTTTACTCATTTTAATTCCATGGCCTCTCATAGAGTTGTGAAATGATTATCATTCTGAGGCTGGATTCATTAGCAAAAGAAGAAACTGGTATGAGTTAAATGATGTGTGTTTTATATCAGAGATCTCAAATGCTGAAAGAAACCATCACTGAAGTGTGTTTTAACAATGACTCAAGGATTTCCCCATATAATTTATGGAATCAATACCATCTTAAGATTTAATTTTTTCTAAAGTGAAACACCAGATGTTACTATGAATGTTACTGTGAATTCAATTAACAAGGTCAAAGTTAAAGACAACATTTGTATTGATAATTTAAAATACTATATTTTTGTGCGACTCAACATCCTGACAATATAATGTAATTTCTAAATTGGAAAACTAATGAACCATGAATATACTTTGAATAACCTGTAGTGTAAACATATTTCATAACTGTACCTACATTCATTTCTATCATGGCTATATCAAATTGCTACAAACTTAATGCCTTCAAAAAATGTGTCATCTTAGATTTAAATAGGCCAGAATTTCAACCTTGTTTCTCTCATACACTGCAAACCACACAAATACATATTATACACATTCAAGCATAACACACACACACACACACACACACACACACAC